>CM053787.1:348776135-349026135 GCA_028749045.1 Cupressus sempervirens | reverse complement strand
AAATGAACTTTATTTATTTTGACATACTAAAAGAAATATTAATGTAAACATTAAATCTTGAATCTTTGCAACCCTTCTCTTGAGGTAAAAAGTATAATCTTTTCAACTTTCACTTTTGTTACATAATTATTCTATTTCATCAAACACATTGATATATCCCTTTGAATTTTAACTCAAATCAAGTATACAAAAGTGTGGATTTAGAACCAAAAATAACCCTTATTATGATATTACATAATATAGCTTTATCTCTTAAGCTTAGAATTTCAAAATAATCATTAGAGGGGAACTAAGTCTATTAACAAAGGGACTTTATTATCTATTAATTAATAAATTTATCATACAAAACATCTTAAAGGATATTTCAAATTAAACCATATTGAAAGAAAACTTATAATCATCACAATTTATAATGTAAACGAAAATATCTAACAAAGTCAACTTCTTCCTGTAAAGGAAAATATCTAACAAAGTCAACTTCTTCCTTTGCATATGACACTCTTTAATTGTGTTCGCATTAATAGTTCTCTTAAAAGTTCTTCTCAAAAATAGAAAACAAGGAAATATCAAAACTAAACTAAAAAAGTCTTGCTTTCCTCCTTACTATATTGGCATCATGAATCCCAAGGGGCTTTAGCCATACCACCCAACAAGTAAACTCTATGCACCATTATGGTCAATTGTGAGATTATGTTATTGTCATAATCACTCATATAAACCAAACCAAACATATGGATGTAGAAATGACTTATCTCTATTTGGGCACTATTTGATCTCCATATCCCTGCATAATATCTTTACCCATTTCCTCCTCTAACTTCCCTTCCACTTTCAAAAGCAAGATTTATTCAAAAAAAAAAAAAAACTATTTCCTCCTTCTCCATTCTTTCTTTCTTCTCAAACCCTAATATAAAGATGTTTCCACTTGCAAGGATTTGATGGGAAGTATAGAGTGCACTCCCTCATTTGAGAGAGTAAAATGTCCCTAGATACCCTACCCATATTTCGATCTTCAAAGCAACTTTGGGTAAAAGCACAAATCTGTGTCACCTTTTAGGGCCTCTAAACCTGTTTTGGTCAAATATCATCTCTTTATCAAACCACAATTTTTTTAAAAGCCAAAAATACCCTTTTATAGATCTTGGATTCAATACCATCATCACATAAATTTTATAGTGTTTTGATTAGTTATAATATGCTATAAATCCAAAATATTATAAGTAGATATTTTAACATTTGAGAAGATGCTACCTCAAAAAAGGAAAAAAAATAGTAAATCATATCAAAAAAATTAAAAGTTTATATTTATCACTAGAGGATAGAGACCTCTTCAAGAATGTGCAATTATTTTTCAAAAAGGCCTAGTTCTGATAAGGTTGAAATCAAGTACTTATAAAAAAGGAAATATACATCAAAAGCCAATATTTTTAATTTATTTTTCTACTAGCTATACATGTCAACTATAGCATATTTTGAAATTGCAACAACAAAATAATTTGCATATACTTGTTTGATGAGAACTACACCCTATATTTTTTGCAATTTAAAAAAGAACTTTAAAAAAAAAAAAAGATTTACATGCATACAATTCATCCAAATTTACACATTTCATTAGTTTACATCATCTTCAAATTCTAAACATAAATGCAACTTTTATGTCATTTAAGTTGAACAATCTACATGTTGTGGTCCTTCAAATTGATCTTTTGAGTGTCGTTCAAACTTTTCTTCTAAAAATATAACCTCCTCTAATTAACGAAAAAAAACCTATCTTTGCATGAGAAACTCATGGTCAACTCCAAACTACCTCATCTCTTCCAAAACCCACAAGAAAGCCTTCCAAAATAAGAATTGGTAGTGAAAAATGCATATTCATGTTGACAGTCAAAATCTTTGGAAAAGAAAATGTGTTTGTAGGCTGGGTTTCAAAATTCTTTAGAGTGACATAGTTGTATAGTGTAGAGCTCTGTTATTTTCTGGCCAAAACTATAAAATAGGCCCCCAAAACTTTTTTTTTTTTTAATTTTTGCATTTTGAGTGTATTCTTCTAGGAATTCTCCTGGCTATTTACATTGTTGGATGTTTTTCATGACCTCTTCATAGTCTAACATTGGCATGGACTTGAGCTCTTTTTGTCACTTCTTTTTGAATTTCACAATATGTGCACCAAATCTCTACATGCAAGAAAAGTTGTTAGCAATGTTTTCTTAAAAAGTGTAAAAAATACTTCAACTACTTAAGCTCATTGTGCTAGAAAAATGGCCAAAACTCTAGATAACAAAAAAAATCCTAAAATAGGAAAAAAAGAAAAGAAAATCCCTAAGACCAATCCTCTTACTAGAGTTTCAAACTTTCAAACTTACAAAGTCTAAAAACCTAGAATGTAGAGGTCCTTTGACCCTTTAGAGATTTAGAGTGTGAAACACTAAAAAATATAGCATTTCAATCTTCAAACTTGTGGACATCTAAACCTATGAATGGTCTGAAAAATCTAGCAAACTTAAAATCCAACATTTCATACTTTAAGTCTAGTAGCCTCTAAAGGTTAAAAAAAATAGAAAACTTTAAAATATAGAATAATGTTAGTAGAAGTCAAACATTTTAGAATTTTGGACCTCCAAATTGTGAAAGTCCAACACAAGTCCAAAACTCCAAAAATCTAGTGAGAAAAACTAAAACCAAATAACCTAAAAGGAGGGTTTTCAAACAAGTTTGAGGTTCCAAAAATTGACTGAAAACATAAACCAAAAATTCAAACTTTGTGGATGTATCTCATACCTCCAAAAATCTTTAAAAGAACCTTAAACCCCAAACAAACAAAACCTTGAACTTATCAAAGTTATCAAGATTGTGAAGTTCGTTAACTTTGATAACTCTAAAAGTCCAAACAAAACTAAGACATGCAAAATTTGAAGAAATAAAAGAAAAAAACCAATAAGCAAGAAATATGAGACTTATAAATCCTTGGAGGGTAGCTTGAAGTTTGACCCAACTATGGGGAACACTTAGAAATGTACACAATATGATGCATTGGGACAACATAGGCTACCAAACCAAGAAAAACTAAAGATGTAAAAGGAAAAAAAGGGGGGGTCCCCATTTTGTGCAAATGAATGAAATGGGTTGTGTGTTCTAAAACCACAAAAAAAATAGTTCCAACAAAAGGAAGAAATGATGAAGGCATTTCTTTATCAACAAACACCCTCTAGACTTGCTCTAGTAATAAAATAAATATAATTATCCCTTCATGACAATATCATATCAACTATCAAGTTTGTAACTTCAACTTCCACATCCAGTGTGTGCTTGTGTATTCATTCTTTCAAAACTTGGATGTCAATGTTGTAAGTAAGCAATAGTAGAAACTAATCTTTACTAATTGACATAAACTTCAATATCATCAATCTAATGTTTCTTTACTGCTAGATGAAATTTGTAGCTCTAGTAGAGATTGCTAAAATCACCCAACTCCATCCTCTTGACAAGATGTGAGAATCCATTCAAATGTATCTTTATTAGTCAACATCATTCTTTTATTTTATGCATTTAGTGACTAGAATGAGCCATTAAAGTATGATTTGTCACTTCTTCATTTTTCATTTTTCTTCTTTTTGATGGGCTAAGACAATGATTAGGTTGTGCCACCTTAGTATTTTCTTTTCATTTTTTTCTTTCCTTTTCTTGGTGTTCATTTCTCTTTTTGAAACTAAGGTAACAATTAGATTGTGCTACCAAGGTATTTAAACTTTGATATTTATGGTTGACTTTATCATTTTATGTTCTTATTTTTAGTTGTGAAAACTCTCAAGACAAGAGAGAGATAGAGAAGGGTTTTTGAGAACTGAAGTCACAAATGCCAATCGATTACAACCAATTCCCACCACTACTCACTCATAAAATTAACAATCATTGCATTGTGCTTGAGCGTATATCGTGATGAGAATGACCAACCTTAGATTTCAATTTGATAATCAATGACAAACATTTGAATTCATGATCTTTGCATGAAGTCTTTTACTAAACAAATCCCCTAAAGCACTTTGACTAGGAAATTGTAGTGCCTGCCCCTGGTTCGCATTTTGTTGTCGTTGCTAAACTCTTTTAGAGCTAGTTTTATGTTGATGGTTAGCAACATTCTTTTGAGATTATCAGATATTGTGCTATGGATTCAATTTATTATGTGATGAGATTACTTAGACTCTACATTTCATGTATGTATGATGATTGTTTTCAGTGTTTGCAGTTATTAATGATGATTAGTAAGATGATTTATTATCATATGTATTTTTTTATGGATACTTACCCCATACTTGCATGTGTATGGTGTGCATGTTTGCTTTGCGTGTTTGCTTTTGTATGGCGTGTCTGATGTGGTTAAGGAAGGGAGTCGTAGTCACCTGCTAGTCGAGATCTACACGATGCACCACTTCCTACCATTGCCTATTTAGTTTAGTATATATTGTGCTTGTACATGCATGGTTTTTATGCAGGTTGCAGGTACCAAGTATCGACTTCCCTGAATTGCCAGGATGAGCGTACCCTATCACATCATCTCAATGATAAGAGAGGGGAGATAAATTCTCAAGTCCAAATCCCAATCCTTTAAGCCATTTGTTCTAATTGGAAAATTAGGACAAGTATCCAAGTTGAGTACCCTCCGAATGCGTCAGATGACGTAATTCGTGATCTAAACTCTTGGTTTGATTTTGTATGTATTTTGACTATGATGGGTTTTCATATTTTACCTTATGAGTCTTTGATGTATTTTCTATTAATTAAGCCTAATTAAAAGATTTAATTAATGGTTTAATTTAATGGAAAATTAATATGATATTTTAATATTTATTTTATTTAATTAATTGGGAAATTAATTAAATAAAATAATTAAATTTGAAAATAAAAAGTTTACCAAGTTTAACTTTGAATGAGACAATATTTATTTTAATAATAATATATTTGGAGTTCATTTTTAAATAAATGACTAAATAATATTATTATTATAGCTAATAAATATTTTAGTAATTAAGTTTTGGAAAATGAAATTTAAAAGTGGAAAAAAAATTTTAAATTATTAAAAGATTCTAGATTTCATGTGCTTAAAATATAAATATATTAAGATTTAAAAGTGGAATTATTAAAGTAAGTGCATGAGATTTAATAAATAAATAAATAAAATTGGAAAGAATAAATTAAATATTATATTAATATTTGCTCACATAGGAGTTGGCAAATTCTCGGGAGTTGTCATGTAGACAACACTGGAGTTTGCACTCTAAGAATGCACTAGTTGTCTACACTTAGGAGTTAGCATTTTTATTTGAGCACATGGTGCCTACAACCTTAAGACTCATCTAGAAGGTTGGAGAAGACTCATGCTTGGTTGTCATGCTTATCTTCTAGTTGTTTCTAGAGACACTCTAGATACATCTTAGAGGCCTTTAAATTGAGGCTCTCCTAGTGTGTTTGGGACAAGCTGATTGGAAGCTACAAGCTACAAGCTTAAAATGGAAGCTTCAAAGCTTATATGCATTGAAGAAGTTCATATGCTCATATATTTTCTACATGCTTCTATGCTCCTTCTAGCTCTTCTAGTCACTTGGAGGATTCGGTTGGCTTGGATTTTGGAGGAATTGCGAATGATGGTGAAGGAAGAGATTTTTTATGGACTTCTAAGGCATGGCAGATTAGCATCAGAGTCCAGGTGCACTTGTGATATTTGCATATTCTCTTTGCACTATTTCTCTTCTTGTCTTCATTATGTCTAATTTATGTGATTGAATACTCTTTGTGATTGAATCTACGATTAAATTGGAATCTAGATATTTTATTGGTTGAGTAGAAAACAATAGAAAACCCTAGTTCCAAATGAGAAAGAATTAGATCTAAAGCAGGTTTGGGTTCAAATTGTAATAGAATCAAGGGCTTGTTTTAATGAAGAACTCTAAGTTAAAATTTATAGTCAACCTATTAGAAGAATAAATAGGTGAATTTAAAAAGGGGATACATAGTATGCATACCTCAGAAGTGGTCTTGAACTCATTATACATATGGTTGAAAGATAGTTGTTAATAAAGTAATTATTGTATGAGTTATATATATATAAGCTCTAAAGATTTTACCGTATATTTTAATCGATATTAAAATAGTATATATACATTGAAATGTTTTGCAAGCGAAATTACTTATAAGATATAACTTGCAACCCTATTAAAAGTAAAATAAACTAAAATTTGTATTGGGGTTGAGAAGGGGTGAATCGTATCCCCTCCCCTACGGACCCCAAGCTTCGGTGGTGTAACATGTTGCAAGAATACTTGCGATGGGGTAGTTTTTTTTAAAACTGTTGCACATTCATCTAATGTTAGTAGTGCTTGTAGATTATTAAGCACGACCCTTCGCAGTTAACGACAATGGGTAGTCACACAGCTTTCATTAACATACTCCGCAGCGATTACAAGAAAATAAAGAGAGTCACTTTGAAAATGAGATTTAATATTGTTATTTAGTTTATAACATCAAAGTGTTATATAATGCAGGTACATTTATATCAGAGAGTTCTGTATCGCATTAATAGTATTGTCGATATTTAGAAGACTGGTGAAACGATTATATTATGTGGAAACGTTTTAAAATTTATTATTGAAGTATGGAGTGCATAACATTATTGAAAATGTTTAAAAACATTTATATATACATAAATCGAGGAGGGTGGGATTTATACCCACCACACCCGACATCCATAGCTTTTGGTGGGTGGCGTGACAGATCGCACGACCTTAATAACTAAGGCAGGCAGTGTAATATTGGCATCTGCAACAAGTTTTCATTCGCAACCGAGGATTGCATTTTTATATGATAAAGCTTTTGACTAAAGAAGATAATAAATTGGGGAGGGACCCATACTCCCACTTACCCTCCCACTGCAGCGGCATTATACGTGGAACGACTGCAAAGACAATACAATGCATTTGCAAGTGGCGGCAGGTATAATCATACTACCGCACGACCTGTGACCACTGACCGCACGGCTTAGAAAGCCTTCGGCGATATTAAAATCGTCTTAAATTCTTATTACAATGTTAAGTTATAATAGAATAAGTTTGGGATATATGTGTGTGTGTATATATTAGTAAGAATATATGCTATCAAATATTATTCAATACATATATTCACAATTAATGTTTGTAATTGTATAAATGATATATGTTATTAGATTAATGCTATTGGCAATTTTGGGCTCATTAGAGTCGCAAAATGATCTGCTGAAGTTTAAAGTATAATTCAACTTAGCGGGATGGAGATTTAATTAAGAAAAAGGGGGGGGGGGGGGGGGGGGGGGAATTATACTAAGTGATAATTACCATTAATAGCATGATTAATAGATCAAGGATTGATATATCAAAATTTATTTAAAAGGATTAATCAGTCTTGATTATTATGTTAATGAGATTGGGAGATAGTTATCCTTATATCTTTCGGAATATTAATGTATTGATATATAGGTTAAGAAACTATGGTTAAATAATAATTGAATTGCGAATATAGTCATGTAAATATCAATTAATTTAATTAATTGTAAAATTAATTAAATTTAATTAATAAAGAAGTTATGCAATATGGTTTACTTGTAATAGTAATATAGTGGTCTAAATGATTATCGATATTACAATTTGTAAAGGAGTATTCTTTGAAAGAGAATCGAATGTGGTCATTATGGATAAGATTTCCAAAATAACTTATTATTAGTATTATTATCAAAATATTAATATTAAGATGACCTTTTTGTACAAACTATTGTTAGTCAACTAAATTCATTAGGTTGATGGAATGGCTGTGTAATTATTAATTAAATCAATTAATGAGAGTTAATTAAATTTAATTAATAAATAAGTTATGTAATAAAGATTTAATTGATATAATTCTTTTAATGAGATTGTAAAAATATTGATATCAAGTTGATAGGTCTTATTCTTATGACTTGAATAACAACTTTAGATATTTTAATGGTGAAGACTTAGTAATATATAATTGAGAATTATTAGAATGATAAAAGGTCAAGGATTGTGAACCGATATTAATTGATCACTCTAATGAAGTTATAATCTCTTATTCGAAGAATGATAATTGGTCCTCTTATAATATAACGAATAATGATCTTAGAAAAGTTGAAAGGTTAATCAATTAGAATATGGATCATGGTTAAATATATAGGACAATTTAATTAAAGGTCAATGATGATCAGTTTAGTGAATATTTATCCTTAAGTTATTCTTAGAATGTAATTCTTAATAATGGAAGGATAATGCTATCGGGGAACAATTGGGTTGACTTGTAGGTCAAATGATGAAACTTAAGACACTTGAAAGTATACTTGCAAACAGAAAACTAGAAACTCCTACACATTATTCAACTATGTGAATTTAGTAAACCAAAACATGTGTTTGCATTGTGTATTCTATATGCTCCTTGTTTTGGGTTTTGGGTTAACTAGTGTTGACCAGTCCTAGGTTGTTACCAGAGGCTCGGGGGTTATGAGATATGATGGCATGTTGATCTTATTTGGTCTTGATCTTTATAAACCCAACCATGGTAATGTGATCGTGTGCTCTATGAAATGTTTGTATTTACTGATTGTTATTGTTCATCAATCTTTATGTGTGAAGCTGCGATGTATGTGTATGAGACACTTGAGCTAATCATTTTTGAGTCATCGACCAGTTATCCTTGGATTGCTTTCCAGTCGCCATGATGGGACTGAAATGTTGATTTATTTCTTGATGATGTCATGTTGTGACATGTTTGACTCAACCATTTTGGAATCTTCGATCAGTATGATTTTGAGATATTCTTGGTTGCTTGTTGAGAACCGTTTATCTTGACATATATTTTGGTTAAGTCGCCATGATGGGACTGAAATGTTGATTTATTTCTTGATGATGTCATGTTGTGACATGTTTGACTCAACCATTTTGGAATCTTCGATCAGTATGATTTTGAGATATTCTTGGTTGCTTGTTGAGAACCGTTTATGTTGAGATATATTTTGGTTATTGAGAACCAATGGATACTTATGATTATCAGTGATGCCTTCAATTTCCAATAGAGAACTGTTGTGGTCATGATTTTCTATGGATGTTTTTCAGATGCTCATGGAGATTTGATGATTCTTATCTTGGAGATTTGATGATTCTTATTGTGGATATTTGATGCTTTTATCATGGATATTTGATGATTCTTTTTATGAATTATCTTTTGGATTTTCTTTAGAGTCGCTTGTACAGGACTGTGGTGATTTTATGATTCCATGAGCTTAGGGTAGGTTATCTACTTGTAGTGTCGGGAAGTGGCTTGCAATGGGGGCCAGAGCCCTAAGTGGCTGCCAGGGTAACTCATTGTAAGTTTGGTTAATAAGTGATAACATTTACACACTAAATGGGGATTAAATGAACCTAAAAAGATAATTATTTTGATGTTCTTGCCCATGCCTTGAGCGCTTGTACAGGCTAGGATGGGAGTAGTGAGAACGCATGGTTGCGACCTTGCATTCCGTAGTATGCCTCGTCAGTATGAGAGGATACTAGTGGCTGCATGAGATCAGTATGGACTCGTGGAGTTTAGCTAACTGCTAGGGTAACTTGTACATGACAATTGCGATGACACTTTCCCGCTTGCAGAGTAGGTTTCCTACATGTCTTTGTTGTTCCTCTGGGAATTAGATGTCGATTTTGTGTGATGGAACCTTTGAGTAGTATACTTTTAGGATTCCTGGACTTATGGAGATTTATACTTTGTGGTTTTGATAGCCTGTTTGGGACTTGAGATTGTCTCCTCAGCACGGTGGGAGTGGACCACTTAGGTTCCACGCGGTCGGGTGGTAGTGTATTTTCCACTCTTATCATTTGAGATCCGTCTGAGACACCGTGGCTGGAGTATTCTTGGCTGGTATTTATCTTCATTCTGTTCTTGGAGCATTATGATAGATGATATACCTTATGATAGATGTATTTACTGGTATGTTTCTTATATTGATGATTTGCATATGTTAGATGATGGTATCCTATGCTTTACTTTGCATGTTAGTAGGATGTTTTTAGGAGTGACATTCCTACTATGATAATACCGATGATCTCTTCGGTGCTTAGGAATGTTACACACAGAGGGATGGCTAGGATCCACGATGGTCTAATGATGCTATTTACGGTTGGGAGGAACCATGCACTTAGTTATTTATGTTTGTGATATATGGTTATCTTTTATGATGGATGTTTATATCTTTATGGTGATGATGTATCATGTATGATATGTGGTTTCATTTACTTTATCAGCATCATGGATTAATATTGGATGTTGATGTACTTTATTTACATGGATGTTTATTCTTTTAAGCTTTTCATACCTTGTAACATGTACAGTGGATGATTGAGCAATCTAAATGTAATTACTAAAAGGACACTTGCATATTGTTTAAGTACATTGGATGTATCATTGCTATTTCATAAGGATGTGATGTTAGATGGATAGTTAAGATTAGATGTGATTCAACGTTAAGGGATCTTTAAAGAATGTAATCTGTTATGTTATGTTACATGTACTTTTATTCGAATTGTTTCTATTGCTTCCGCAAGTGTTGTGAATGGTTTATCTTTCATGTTTTAAAAAAAAAATTTGTTTGGTAAACTTAGTGAAATTCTTTGGATCCCTTAGCGGGGCATTATAGAAATACCTTAACCTTCTATTGAAGACCAATTGGGATGGACAACTTTCACGAGAACAACCCCAACAAAATACACAGACTCACATACTTTAAATCAAAATCAAAATAAGCAAAAGATGCAAAACCTAAATGCAAGAAAATAAAACTATCTCAATACAAAGGAAACTAATACCTACCTAATTAGACCCAAAACAAAAGGAACAACACTTATACACAAAAAACTTTGAAAAATAATAACATGGCTTACTCGCCAATATATAATTCATTGTGTGTGGTAGAAATAACCCACCACGTATAGTTCTAAAGAATGTTGACTCAGTTGTACTCATAAAAGTAAAATTTGGGCAATCTTGATTCAAATTTTGTGTACAAATCATACATTCTGGCAATTCTTCATAGTCATGATCAATCCAAAAATAATTGTTTTCACCTTTAACATCATATTCAAAATGAAAATTATCAAACTACAAGGAATAATGGTAAGACGCTACCTAATTTATTGAGTTCCCAGCCATGGGCATATACTCACACAATAAGAATCCATCTTTTAGAGGTCTTAACTCATAGTACGCCACTCCATACACACCACAAGAAAATGTATTCATTAGTAATGTACTATTCTCATCATTACAACAAGGTTCAAAAGGTAAAACATTAAATTTGTAATATTTATTATATTCATCACTAGCCCTAAATAATATTATCACATTTGAGCTCATTTGGACTAACAACTTCAAAAAAAACATGTATTTTAAATTGCAAGATTCATTAGTATCATCAATAAAATTATTTTTCTCCCTCAAGATTGAAAGAAACATGTTCAAAATTATACTTACATTCCATGGTGATCCCCAAAGCTAACAAGAATTTAAGACAAATTACTTTTGAATGTATCTCAAATGGATGAACTCTATATGAATTGGCTATTGCAAGGTCCAACACATGCATAGAATACCCACAAATTGATATTTATTTACTCACACATGATACTAAATTAAGCACTTGGTTCATATCATCTTATGACATATCATGTTCTGAAGGAGGCAACTTATCATTATCTGATGAGGGATCAATATTTTTGTATGAAGCATTGATATGTTCATGACTACTTGCTAATTCAAAGATTTCAACAAGCTTGAGATTTTATATATTTGCATAATTTTTTAAAACTTCATAAATTTCTATAACTCTAAAAAAATTGGGACTTCATGATTTTCTACGTCTTCATAATTTTGTGCCACACCCACATTCATTCCAATCTCAGAATTTGTAGTAGTTCCAGTATTTTTAGATTTTTTTAAATATTTCAATGGGTTGAGCCATTTGTGCTAGCACTCTAGATATTGTACCTTGTCAACTACTACATTCCAATTTAGAATGACCCTCTTGATGGAGGTTACATTAACTTGGTAATAAAATGACATTTAGATTCATGCCTTTTCCAAGATACTTAAATTTTTTTGTCATGTTATCCAAGAACTCTTGGAAGATCCCACATTTAACCTTTAATTCTTGTAAATCATCATCTAACCTTTCATTTGATATTTCTCCATTCTAAAGCTTCAGAAGCCAAGATTTCATTCATCCTATAAGAACCTAAGTCCAATTGTGTAAGCAAGACTTCCTTTAAAATAGTTATTTTTTAATCATTTCATTTGACTTGGTCTCCACATTAATTTTGATTTGATTATGCATCCCTTTCTAAGGTGGTTATTGTGTGAAAATGGTGGAGAACCACCCCCTCAAGCATTTTTTCTATTTTCTACTTAAAAGTATTTCACATGTTTTAGGGATGTCCAAAATGTGAATGTCTATGATGTGTTGGATAGATAGATTAGTTGTCAACTAAATGCATATGTCATTGAGCACACTGATCACTTCAACTTCAATGTTATCTAGTTGGATCACTACTCTTCTTTAAAGTTGTAGACAAATACCCAATTTTTGAGAAATTGACAACAATATTTATGAGACTTAATAGAAATGGAGGAAATTCTACTTTTCTTTTGAACATTGCAGGTATAGCATATGTTACATTAATATTACATGCAGACACCTTTTGAAATGTTGGGACAACATTGGTTAGAGCCTCAAGAGGTACTAGATTATTACTGACCCATAGATTGGGATGAGTAGAATGTATCCGAAGAGGGGAACCATCCATTAGAGGCTTTGTTCTACTTCTCAAACTATATTTGTTCCTATTACTACTACACAATGCATGTATTTTAAAATATTCTAGCTCTTCCTCTTCATTGACTAGAAACACAATCTTCTCTTGATTGTCTTCAAAATTTTGTTCCCCTATAGATTTATCATATGATTTAAACAAAATAGCATTGAATTGGAGGGGAGTTTGATTTGTATCTTGAAGATGTTGACTTTAATTGCTATTGTCATGATTGTTGTATCTGTTGTTATTATTTTGTCAACTACCTATCATACCTGTGTGATTTACATTAGAAAATTCAAAGGTATTAGTGTTATCAACAAGCATACTGCCATTATTTGGCTTAGTATTCCACTTGCAATTTTTCCTAGGCACCCCAAATGTTCTTTCATGTGATTTGTAGTTGTTTCCACTACCATTGTTGTTTTTGTTGTTATAAACTATAGCTATTATTTTGGTTTTGTAGATAGGTATTTGGAAAACCATTTGGCATGATTGTTAGCAGGTTTAACTTCATCCTAGTGAGCTTGTTCAATAATTGTGACATGCTTTTCTTATTATCTCTAAATCACTAGATAATTTATTTTCTAGTTTAGTTGGGGCAGCAATTTTCTACTCGAAAATTAAAGTTTTGTGAGGCTCATAACTAACATCATTTTGTGTGATAGGTAGGAGGTTCAGTAGATGCATTTGATTTTCATGATATGTTTTTCTTGTTGATTCTAAATTCAAGGGAGAAACATTACCTAAGGCATAAGGGGTTCTAAAATTATCTCCACTCTAAGGGTCCATTTTTCATGTAAATGTGACAATCTCATTGTAACATTTTTGCAGGATGTCAATATCTCTAGGAGGAAGTCTCCTTAAAAATATGGATGTGAGAGGATCAAGAGCCTTAAGGCAAACCCATGGCTTTATCAACTAAGGTATAAGGGTCCTTAAGGATCTAGTGCAACTTTTGGAACCAATGATTGAACATCATGATGGGCTCATGTTACTCTTTCTTAGCCATGATGAATTGGTGATTTAGGATAGCTAGGTCTACATAAATCTTGAGTTAGCTCAAGCATTTTTCTTCAAATTCTTTCCAAGTGGTAATAAACCTATGAGGTAGATTCAAGGACCAATTATATGAAAATTATCCCAAGGTATACGACAATAGGAAACAAACCACATCCTAATGTATAATCTCTTTTTTATTGTATATTTCCTTGAATGTGAAATTGTATTCTTCCACAGTTCATGATTCTCCATACACAAATTGAGGGCATAATATTTTTTGGACTTTTGGGCAACTCATGAAGTTGTCCAAAAATGTCTAATGGTGAGATTTAGGCATTTGCAAAGAAGACCATTGCACATGGTGGATGTGGCTAGATTTGGTTAGCCAATAGGTTGATAGAATAAGGTGAATTTGATTACATGAATGCATTGTACATGTGTTAAAATGGAGGACTGGAGAAAGAAATCAAAATAGATGGAGATCTTAACATAGATGTTTCCCTCATGTTGTGAATTCAATGAAAATTGGTAAGTTCCATAAACTTTCCATTATTAGGTGAAGACCTTAGTACGCACTCACATTTTTGGGGAGATGAAAACTCAAACTTTTCTAGCTTTTTAGATTTTAGAATTGGTAAATTTCAAACCCTCCTTCTAGATCCACTTCTATTGAGTGTCATTTTTATGCAAATAAATCTGAAACATATTTATCTCTTGAAAAGTTGATGAAATCAACTCCAAGGTTCCTTTAGGCTATTTGTTCACCACCCAAGTAGCTCAATAGGAGATAAATGTGATTGTTCACAAGGAGGTCTTTGCTAGTTTGAAAACTTTGAAATTGTGAAACCTCTAAAATAGTTGAGAAGATAGTAATTTCCAATTTTTTTTTAATGTATTTTCTATTTATTTTATGAATGAAAATTCTAACATGCAACTATTAGATAATTTCCTAACTAACCAGATTTGTAGAATAAAATGCAAAGATATTAAGGTAACAAGAGATCAAACAAGTTTGCTGAAATTGAAAACCTAAGTGGACATAAGCCACTGATGCAATACTTTTGCAAATTAAGTCTTCAAGAGAATAGTAGGAATTAAATATGCAACCATTCAAATGCATGCACACATGAGATGAATCACTATGAACATACTTTATAGAAATTCTCGTTCTAGTTTTTCACTACAGAGGTATTCACAACAATTATGACAATCTCCAAAAAATTCAGATCAACAAGCATTACATGTAATAAACAACTAGCTCTACCATCCTTCATAAACACAAATACATGAAGCCACAATATTCAACTAAGCTATATCACATATAGAATAGGAGAACCAATTGTGTATCTTTATTGCACAAAACCAAAACCTATATAACAATGTATAATCATGCTTTTATAAAGAACCAACATCAAATTGTGATTTTTGGAGGGAGGGTTCCTTCCATGTAGAAAATATGAAAAATAATGCAATCTAGTCTAAATTTATGTAAAACTAAGTCCTAGCAAGATGCTAACTTGTCCTACACTCTTTTTCATTTATTTATTATGTGCATGAGGCCATTGCATGAAGAGAAAATTGAAGGATAAGAGAAGAGAAGAAGAAGATGGAACTCTAACTTAAACTGATTCTTGAACTATTGTTTGAACTCCTCTTCTGAAAATATAACCACTTTTAATAACAAAACCTTATCTCTCTTTGAGCAACTCATAGAACCTTATCTCCTCCAATAATCCATAAGAAAACCTTCTAAAATATAATTAGTTGTAAAAAATGTGTAAACACGTCAACGACCAAAATCATTAGAAAAGACACAATGTTTGTAAGCTAGGTTTCAAAATTCTTCAGAGATATGTAGTTGCAGAGTTGTGAAGCTGACTTTAGATTTGTAGAGTGTGGATCTCTGTTATTTTTTGGCCAAAACTATGTAAACTGGCTAAGTCCCCCAAAACCATTTTTTTAAATTTCTGCATTTTGAATCTAGTCTTCTTAGAATTCTCTTGTCTATTTTGTATGACATTATTGAATGTTTTTTGTCACCTCTTCACAGTTTGACATGGGCATGGACTTGAGATCCTTTTGTTGCCTCTAATTGAACTTAAAGATATGTTCACCAAATCTTTGCATGCAAAAGAATTTTTTTATTAAAAGTGTAAAGAATGCTTCAACTACCTATGCTAATTGTGCCATACAAATGACCAAAACTCATAAGACAATAAAAAAACCCTTAAATTGGAAAAAAACCAAAAAAATCCCTGAGATCAATCCTCTTATTGGAGTTTTTGACTTTCAAATTTTTGAAGTCCAAAAATCTAGAATTTAGAGGTTCCTTAATCCTTTAAAGCTTTTAAGTACAAAACTCCAAAAAATCCAACAAACTTTGAAACTACAAAACCTAGCAATAATACAGCTTTTCAGACTTTGTACTTGCAAACATTTGAACCTCCAAAAGGTCCAAAAAATTCAATAGAATTCAAAAATCAAATGTTTCAAACTTATGTACTTGCAAAATCCAAAAGTCTAGTAGAATTTGAAGGTCAAAAAAAAAAACTAGCAAACTCCAAAAGTCAAACAAAATTCCAGCAAGAGTCTAACATTTTGGACTTTTGAACCTTCAAACTACAAAAGTCTAACAAATGTTTGCACCTCCAAAAATCTAACAACAAAAACTAAAATGAAACAACCTAAAAGGAGGACTTTTGGACTTTCAAACTTGGTGAACTTTGACAAGTTTGAAGCTCCAAAAACTAGCAAAAAACATAAACTTAAAACTTGGATTTCATGAATGTATTGGGATTTGAAACTTTAACAACTCTAAACAATCTAAAAAAGAACCTTAAATGCCAAACAAACAAAGCCCCAAACTTATCAAAATTATTGGGATTGTAGAGTTTCGTAATTCTAATAATTCCAAAAGTTTGAAAAAATTAAGACTTGGAAAAAATAAAGAAATAAAAGAAAACAACCAACAAGCAAGAAAAAGAGAAGCTTAGAAATACTTGGAGGTAGCTTGAAGCTTGATCCAACTATCAAGAACACTAAAAAATGTACACAATTTGATGTATTAGGACAACATAGGCTACTAAACCATGATAATCAAAGGTGAAGAAGCAAAAACAAGTGGAGTCCCCATTTCTACAAATTCTTTGAATGGGGTGTATGTTGTGAAACCATGAAAACATGCATGATTAGAAATTATACCATATCAAATCCTCAATAACCAACAGTTATACTTCAGTGCTCATGCTTTGGGTTAGATGATTGACCTCTTGTTGACCTGATGGTCAAATCATTTGTCAACTAGTGACTAAACACTTAATCAATTTGATTGGTTACATTGCTACCAAGCCTCACATTTTGATAGCAGTGCATGTCGAGCTTCGTAGAGTCTACCAAGCTCATCAACGCAAACCATGCAGGAAGTAGTGTTAACCGAGCTCTGTAGTGTTAAGCGAGCTTATTAGTGTCTACTGAGCTCATTAGTGAAAATCATGTAGGAAGTAGTGTTAATCGAGCTCTTTAGTGTTAGCCGAGCTTATCAGTGTCTACTGAGTTGGCAATGTTAACAAAGCAGAAGGAAGGTAGTGTTGAATGAGCTGTAGTATCAACTAAGCCCTTCAGTATCTACCGAGTTCTCCAGTGTCCATCAAGTCATCCAATGATAACCAAGTTCATGCCTACTCTTGAGTGATCAATGTGGACTGAGCACCAATGTCAACTGAATGCCAAAGCTTGCTGAGTTGACAGTGTTGTCAAGTGTCAGAATATCACTCGAGTGGTCTTCAGAACCCAAGTTACAACAATAAGCTAAATTAGTGAAGATTGTTTGAATTAGATGTTGTAGCCAAATCCAAAAGGTAATTAATTGGATTGGTATAATACATCTTATCATATCCAAGAAGGAGTGAGAAACAAGTAAGAAGTAGAATGAAAGTGAATTAGAAGACAAAGGCTACAGACAATATAAGGGAAAGCAGAGTCTTATCTATCACAACAAGGTGATCATTTTACATCAAAGGAATCTCATACAACAAATCAAGTTGTAGATCAGAGATCATCTTAACAGGGGCATCAGTCAAATCCTCTAACAAAGTGGACTTAACAATCTTATGCTAAATCTCCTAATCGAGTGCATACTTCATTGTATTCTATAAATCCTTTCACAAGGTGGACCTAACAGTCCTTATTGCTTCTAACAGGGAAGATCACCCGAAGGATCATTATAAGCCTTAATAGCCCAACTTTATACTAGAGTCATAAAGCTTGTGGGTATCATCCCCACCCTAGTTTTGCTTTCTATTTGGAAGGTTTCTGGGTTACCAAATATTGTGTCAAGCATTATGAATGTTTTATTGCTTTTAGTCTTTCATGCATCCAATTAGATCATAATAGCTTATGAAGGATTAATTGGTGAATAGAAGTTAAAGTTTTATGGGTTCTTGATTCACTCCCCCTGCTCTTAATCACTTAGGCCCACATACATTTCCAACACCTCTATCTTGCACACTCTTGGCACAAAGGAAGTTGGCCCCATCAAGACTCCCTTCATTTTGTAAAATCTATCAAATACTCTTAAATACTTTGTGTGTTAGTAGTTAGATTAAACACCTTTTAATAAGTTCCAAGCTACATTTAGCAAGGTTATTTGTATATTCTAAAGAGTTTCCATTTATTAATGAGTTCCATGATTGAAATACATAAATTCTTGTAATCTTGAGAATTTGTAATACACAGTTTTTTTCAGGACAAGAATTTTGAGAGGCTCTATAATAATGAAAATAATCATTGGATGTCTTCAAAATGAGCTGGACATGTTATTACACCTTATATGGGTTATAACTTTATCTCCTCCTTATCATAGTCTCTCATTTCATTGCCTATAGAAGAAGACACGCCTTCACCATACTCATCCATTATCCAATATTGCTTACAATTCAATTTATTACTCATTGATGAGAATGTACTTCAATCTTGACCATAACTTCTCTCTTGATTTTGTCTTATTCATTAGTCTCTAGTTCTTGGGCTATTTCTATTGGGAGATTTTTGCATGTCAAAAACCAAAATGCATGCTTACTAGTTTTCTAGTTCTTGTTGGAGCATAGGGGTAGGTTGGTTAGAAAAATCATAAACAATATCCACTCGACAAGAAGTCACGATTGAGATTTTAGGTAAAGGGCCATGCTTGTAAAGCAACCTTACACTTATACATTACTAAATTGAGAATGTACCATTTAACAATAAGAATTTTTTATTTATTTAGTATTTAAGTTTTCATCAACGTTGAAGGTTACAAATAAAATGTATACATATTTTTCAATGGAAATATTGATACTGTGTAACTTTCTTAAATCCTTTAGGAAATTTCACTCAACCCTAAAAAAATGATGAGTTTTGTAGAGAATGGTGATATTGAATACCAACTGTATTTAAATCCCCTTTCTAAATTGATTTGGAAAACATGCATTTATAAAATAGAGCAAAGATAAATTATCTAATTGCACTAATATTTTTAACCAAAAGGGTGAATTTTGAACTCTAGAGCATTTTTCAAGAAATGGTACTACTAAGTTATCTGAAAAGGAACTAATTGCCATGATTTTTGAATACTCTAGATTTAAAAATTGGCTTGTATTTTGATGAAGAAAGATAAGAGAATTTTGTATTTCCAATTGATTTGGACCTAAGATTTTGAACTAGTGGTAGTTAGATTGATATGACATATAATGACTTGAATAAACCTTCATAAAGCCCACACTATTCATTTGACAATGAGGCAAGTTCCTCATATGATGGGATGCATATACTCACATGCCTTGATATTTAGTTGCATGTAATATTCCTATGAGGCAAATCAACAAGCCTTTTTGATTTGGTCGATACGAAATTATGAATGAGTTGAGAAATTTATTGCTAAAGATGTTTGTGTGGTAATCAACAATGAGAATAAACACATTGCTAACATGGAAAAATTTCTAGCAATTTGAATTCAACCAACCACAAATAGTAAATTATAGGTTTAAGATAGTGTTTGGCTTTAGATTTTTTGAGTATCAATTCCATATTTAAATGTTGGAGACACCCATGACAAATATAATACCCAAATATCCAAAAATGATATTTTTCTATAGGTGATGTGACTTAGGAAGTATGTATATTTCATTGATAAATGAAAAAACATAAGCAAAACAATATCAATCTAAAATATCTCATATATTGGTAGTCTTTCTCTCAAATCTCTTGAGAGTGTATAATTATGTTGGATAGTTTTCATATTTTTATCAGAAAATAGAAGAATGGGCACACCAACTAAGATAAAATGCCCTTCTTGAAAATTACACTTTAACAAAGGGTATAAGGTAATGCCCAATAGTATTCTTGCTCAATAAAATGGATTGTGTATAATATCCCATTACATATCTTATCATCTATAAGGTGGTGTTTAATTTAGAAGATGCTAAAATGACTTGGATTTGGTCCTTTGTGCATTGCTCATACCCAACTACTTTTTCAATAGGACAATAGTTAAATAGCCACAAATGGCTCCTTCTCAATCTCCTCCTTACTCTAGAGTATTGTTCACCAAGGTTATCCCCTAGCTCCCTTCCTTTATGTGTTAAATATTTATGGTCTTGGACATCTCTTGCACACGTCCATTCTCAAAATCCCTCATATGGAATTTTCCTAAACTATAGGTCAGTAATTATTAATTTATAACCTTCAAATTTATAATAATTATATTGGCTAAAATGTTCCTTATTCAATAAATGTAAAATCCAATGTACCAAAAGGCACTTTCCCCCAAATTCTCCTCAACATTCTCAAATTGGGTAAGCCTTTACTTAGATTTGACAAGCATAACTTAAAGATGGGCCTACATATTTTTAAATATTATAAAACTAGATAAAAAAGTACATTTGATCAAGGGACCATTTAAATAATATTAGGAACGACATGCTATATAAATGGACAAAAATAGATCAAGGACTTTAAGAAAAGTTTCAACTACAAATGAATGGGCCAACAATATCTCAACGAGGTACCTTCTCCTAATCTTCTAACTTTTCTCCTAACATTCCAACATCTTCAACTTGAAGTAGACTTTACTTGGATTTGACTTGTCAAGCTTAAAAGTGGGTGTACATAGATAAAACATCATACCATCTAGATAACTAATAAGAACATTAGATCAAATGAATATCCTAGTAATAATGGAGATGAAAAGCTATATATAAATGGGAAGAAACATCATTTAATTCAATAAATATAAACATAGATAAAGTCCAATAATATCTTAATGGTTCTGAAGAAAAATAAATATGAGTAAATTCCAACTTTATTTAAATACTTTAAAGAAAAATAAATATTAATAAATTTGAACAACACCTCAATGATTCTAGTTGTCTTTGAGATATTATGGCTACATATTGTGCAAGGGGAAAAATTAAAGGGAAATAAACAATTCTCAAATTGAAACAAAAAAAATTAAAAATCATTTTCATCAAAAAGAATAAATTTAATTTCTCATCCACAATCTGACCTAGGTCTTCAACACTTGCTTATCAATATCATTCACAACTTGAGGTAGACCCAGATGCAACTTAAAGCAAAAGCACATCATATGGAACACTATTGATTATGTCACATTCTCTTAAAGTAAAGCCCCACCATTTTACACAATACAAATTTAAAAAGATCCTTCCTGAATTAAGATCTAGACACCCACTTGCATCAAAGGCTTTTGGAAGCATATTCTTGCCCATAACTAAGATAATGATTCATCCACATACTTAGAATACCTTGTAAGGGGTTGATTCCTCCCAACATGTATCATTTATATTGTCCTTAATTTGTTTGGTTATAAATAACTTCAATCATCACTAGAATCTTTTTGTTTGTTTGTTTGTTTGTTTGCAAAAAGTTCTACGATGTCGTAAGATTTTTACAACCTATTGTTACCGAGAGCACATGCCTAAGCTACATGAATACTTAATTCTTTTAAGTTAGAGCCGAAGATGGAGAGTATGAATTCCATTTAATTTTCTTAGGACACAATCTTAATCTCATGCCAACATTAAAAAATTTAAACCTTGGGGGATACTAAATAAAGACACATATTCTTATCTTCACCAGTTGTGCATCATCCCTATACCTAACATTGACATTTTAACTAAACAACCTTTATATTGGGTTAAACTGCCTTACTACAACTTCAAGTTATCATAGATTACACATTCTAATGCTATGCAACTATGTGGTTACAATATTTAATTCTTTTTAATGAGTGCCTAGTAAAAAATTTAGTGCAACATGTGACATAGGCATGACATGCCCTCCGACTCCACATGGAACTTTTTACCTAGAGTGAATTGGTGAGGTCACAAACTACGAAGCTTATCCCCATTTAACAAAGCTAAGGCTCAAAGACATAAGCACATTAGGTGAATACAAACAAAAGCTAGTAATCCCAACAAACCATCGAGGTTTGAACCTTAAGGGAAACACCACCACAACCACAACTTAACACACTAAGGAGTAAGCCCCAAGATTAAAATAATTAATTAAAATAATCTGATGATGTTAATTAAAATAATTAATTAACAATGTTGAATAATTATCATTTGAGTAAGATACCTTCTAATCCATGTATTGCTTTACATGTCTCTTACACACACGATTAAACTTTGATTATCATTTATTATTTAATTTAAAATTAAAATGCCACTATTTTACAATTTTTAAATAATTAATTAATTCCTCTATACAACCATTTTGTCAGTGCTATAGCCACTTCGTCACAATACTAGCAAGTTGCCTTAATTAATTGTTTTCGGAGCAAGAGGCCTAGTTAGAGCTTCTTGTGGTAGGAGCGAAGTTCATGAGGTATAGTCTCTCTTCATTGCATGCGGCACTAAGGCCCTGCCACACCGGTGTGACTTACCACTACGGTATGGAGCCACTCCCTTAAAAATAAATATAATTGTTTTTTAGGTGAATGAACATGGGAGTGATTGCAAGTCCACCTTTGTTAATTCTTAAAGAAATCAATTGTTTAATATAAGTCCACACCAAAACAACCAAGTGTTGAAGTATGGGGTGACGTGACTGGTCTCCACTCATCATGCGCTATTCACACCAAAAATCGCGTGCCCAATATCCACCCCCCTTGAAATTGACTCTTCAATCCCAGTACTCTGATCTGTACCCTTTGTGTCCTCAAAGGGAAATAAAGAGAAACAGAAAATGTCGCTAAACTTTAGCACGAATTCCCTATTTAGACGAGTTGACACGTAGTCAGCAAAGCATACTTATTGGTTTAATTCTTGAAAGTACCTATGATTTTGCGTAGGACAATGCCCATCTCAGCCCCTCGGATTCGTTTAACGGTCACATTTAAGCCTGAACAGGTTGGTCCAAATCCTTCTGTAGCGCAAGAAAAAAAGCTCGTCTTACTCTGCAGAGGTTAAAAAATGCCCACAGAAGAAGAGGACAACATTAGCAGAACAACCCAAAAGTCTGCAAAAAAGAGGAACACAAATCCTGGAGTTAGGCGTCAAGGGGGTCGTCTCTATGATTCCGTTAATGGAAAAACCTGTCACTGGTGCAGACAGAAAACAGTGGAAGATCATGTTCAATGTTCTAAATGTCCCATTAGGTTTTGCGGGCAATGCTTGATGAATAGGAACGGGGAAGACATTGTGCTGGAAATGCAGGAGGGTAATTCTTGGGTGTGCCCCAAATGCAGAAATGGATGTGGCCCAGGCTGTAATCTATGGTAATGGGTTGTTAATTACATTGAGTTTTGAGCATTTCAACGATTGATTTAAAGATAAAGCATGCTGAGTCCATCATACTTTGTCTCAACTTGTAAATATTTTCGGTGAAGTGCATGCCCATTTGGTGTTATTTTGGTCCAGAGCAGCATGCCCAAAATGTAGTAATCAGTAGCAGCAGAGTACGTAAAATGCAGTAATCTATAGCAGCTCAGTAAATACATTGAACCAGTTCTGAATTTTAAGTAATGGGAGTAGTTCACACTACTTCTGACCTTAGACCATTTCAATAATTGATTGACGGTTTGATTATAGTAGGCACGCCATTGTCCACTTTTTGTGTTTTGTCCATTTTTCTTTGAGGGCCAAGTGCTACCCGATGGTTCCATTTCTATGCAGAATACCCAAATGCTATGACTAATCCTTAATGAAGGCATTGGAGTTGAAGTGATTTAGTCTAGGGTATTGTAAGTAATTTTCTTTAAATAATTTTTTTCTTTTGGCTTCATATTACTTTGGGGCATGAGAAATCAATGTGTTTTTGAAGCCAGGAGCAATATAACCTGCTCAACTGTTCCAGTTGGAAATTACACCTAAAGGCAAAAACCGTAGCAGCACAGTATACTAATTATATTATAAACACTCCACTGTTGACTTGATCTTGGAGCACTGTAAGTTAGCCACAGTCCTCAATTTATTTTGATTTATACTTTTTATTATTAGTATACTGCTCTGGTCCACAGTAGAATACTCAAATGCAGTAAGCAATGATAACAAGTATACTTTGTCATGGAATGCCTGGCTTACAACGACATCAGATCTGATTATACAAAAATTCTGCAGAACAAGGACTTCAACTATTTATTCGAGGAAGATCAAGTGAAGAGAACAGCGGATTTGATTATCAAAATTCAGAGAAGAAGAGACAAGTTAACCAAAACTTTGCAACTGACTAGTTTGGCTCCTGACTCGGGAGGGTGATTGCATGGGTCCCATAGACTACTTTAGTCTCGTGGACGTCATTAAAATCTATCATATCATATCATTGCAAACATTGTATCCCAGCGTTAAATTTGTCAGAGGTACCAGTTTTTTTTTTTTGCATACTTTTGAATGACGAGTAAAGGACAACAACTTATTGCCAATATTACCCGAAGTTTCCCATTGGATACGGCAAGAGATGGGGGGACAAGTTTCTGGGATAACAATTTTTTTGACTGATTTTGGGGACGGCTAGGCGAGAAAATTAAAATATATAGAGAAAGATAAAGCATGCACTTATACTTAATAGAACCTTAAAATATAAGAATTTGTAGAATTCCTATACCGAATTTGTGTTACTTTGAGAGTCAAAGTCAAATTTGTTCTAGAAGTCAAAGCCAAAGTTTTGGCTGATTTTGGGGATGTGCTAGGTGAGAAAATTAAAATATATAGAGAAAGATAAAGCATGCACTTATACTTTATAGAACCTTAAAATATAAGAATTTGTAGAATTCCTATACCAAATTTGTGTTACTTTGAGAGTCAAAGTCAAATTTGTTCTAGAATTCAAAGGCAAAGTACCTAGGTGTCTCCAAGTCCCTGGGACTTATTGGATGAACTTCGATCTGTTTTCTCATTTATCGATAGCAGAATGTCCGAAGAAGTGACAAATACCAACTCAATCAGTATGTTGGAAATTTAAAATTTCAATCAATGCTTTAAACTCGGCTATAACAAGTTATTAACTAAGCTATTTTTAAAAAAATCTTTGGACTTTTGCACGAAGTTTCAAGTGAAATCAATTTTTTGGGATTTAATAGCAGAACACCCAGATAGACTATTCTGGATATAATCTAAACCCAAGTAGAATATTCCAGATATAGCCTACACACAAATGTGGTCATCAATGCAAATTATTGAATACATTCAGTTTCCGGCACTTGGTGTTTATTTAACATTTCAGCAGTATAGGAAGTCACCATTGGTCAAGTGTAAACCTCTATTTCTTTGGTTCATAGCTGAACTTTGTACAGCAGTTGATTCCAGTTAGGGAATGTTAGCTTCACAGTTACATTAGAAAAATATCTTGCATTATTTTGGGTCAAGAGAAATTACTGTTTGCCTAAACGAAGTAATCAATAAAAGCTCAATGGTACTTTTAGCTTCAGTATCCCAATGCTTGATTATATAAAGATCCGTCTTCAAACTTACCTAGATGCTCTGTTTTAACTGCAAGAATCATGTTAAGGCCTGCGAGCATGCTGGATTGGATGTAGAAATTTGGGACAGCAGATGTATTCTTCAACCCACCAAATACAATCAATTATATTATAAAATAAGAAAATATTAATCATAAATAGATTAAAAATAAATCAGAACAGAAGGATTGAATAATATAATAATTAAATTGTATTTTAATAATATCAATCCAAGGGCATTTGAAGAGGTCCACTTTTTTGGATGAAAGCTTTATTTAATAGAGGCCCAACAAGGAAGATGAGGCATCATTGATCAAACATTCTATCCTTGATTTCTACTCCTTGTTGGAGATTGAACTTTGGCTCTACTAATTTTAGGACAGAAACCCTCTGGTTCTAGAATTGGAGGATAAAACCCTACATTTCCTTGGAGTGCAAAAAATGCAATAACTAGTGGCGATTTTGAATTTAATGAACACAATATGCCTTCCTGCAATGACTAGTAATTCACAGTGGGATTATATGTATGCGTGTTAATTTAAGGACCTTAGATGCACAACCACATAGAGTAAAAGGAATGTAGATAATGGCTCTAAAGAAATCAGAATTGTGAACAAGGCATTGATCGACCCTTCATAATCTGATAGCAAGATATTATCCAACTGTGAAGGTCTTGGTTGCTATCTCCATATATGAACTGTTTGGTATCTATATCCTTCGTTGCCACATTATTTTGATCAGTGTAGTTTGCATTTCTCTCTTGCAATTAATAGTAGATTCCAAATCATTGTTTGTTATTCCCATCTAATGGAAGGTTACAGGACCAGATTCTTTCTCTTTTCAACTAAACCATCCGAAGGAAGGATGAAATACTCATCCTTCACTTTCAGCACTATTCAAATCACATGGCCAGGATGATTACTAGAGGTCTATTGCTCTGAAAGCATGCTTCTAGTATTTAACAAAGGAATTTTTAGGGTATAGCAAATTACAGCCATCATTAGAAACATCATTAGTAGAGGTCTATTTATGGAAACATGTTCCTGGGATTTAAGAGAGGAGTTTCTAGCTTTTGGCAATTACATAGGCTAGTCTCACTAAGGAGTCAGAATATACGTTTTTTAATGATATAACATGGGGTTTCAGCATTTTTCTTTGACACCTATTTAAAAAAGCTTAATAAACTGTTTATCAAGGCAAATTAACTCTATTTTCTCTTTCATTTCCACTTCATGTCAGAGTTTCAGATTTCCATTTCCCTCCTCACTGATATAAGGGATAGTTAAGAATTCAATTTAGTGGCTTTGGGGGAGAGCTGCTATAAAATCCTGACATTGTTTTCTTTGTTCCCCTGCATAACCTCTCTCAGCGAGTTGATAATCAAATGATAAGATGAGTGGCCTCAGATCCACATATTTGGACTTCCATTTCCATGTTTTTGTGATCTCATACAAGAGGAATGATCTGGCTCTATTGGAGATTTTGCTGTGGTTTTGACATTGTCCTAGCTTCTGAATGTTTGCAACTTTTACTTCATCTTCACTCTTTGTAGCCTTCCACATCCCTTCAATCTAAACGTGTGCATCTAGGGGTTCCAAATTTCTCTCTTTAACATAATTTACAAAATAATAGAGAACCACTTTCCACACTAATATCATATTGAAAAAAGGCAGAGAATGTGAAGAATAAATATCCTAGTAAGAATTCCTCATGTTTTAGGGTTTTACAGAGGATTTTTAAGTATAGTTAATTAGAGTCAAAATTTACATTTTTCAATGAAACAACATATGGGTGTTAGCATTTTAATTTGGCGTTTTATAAAAAACAGTATAAGTAACTGTTTTTTGGGGCAAACTTCATTCTCTCTATTAATTTCATTCCACGAGTCTGCAATATTTCTATCTCCCTAGTCGTTTGGACAAGGAACACTCTGAAAATTAACTTAGTGGCCATGGAAGAGAGCTACAATCCCATCCAGCCAGCTATCTATTTGTTTACCTGCACAAACAATCTCAGCCTGTTGATAATCAAATGATCATGATAAGTGGCCTCATGTCCAGTACTTGAGACCATTAAAATACTTGATTATAGAGGATGTGAAGACTAGATTGTCCAATAAAAATTCCTCACTTTTCTAGGGTTTAACAAAGGAGTTTTTAGCGTATGAAGAATTACAAGCATCATTTTTGGAGTCCTATTGCTAGGGTTTCCTGTTTATAGAGGGGTTTTTAGGGTATGGAAAATTACATAGGCTGGTCTCACTAAAGAGTCAAAATATACATTTTGAAATGAAACAACATATAGGTTTCAACATTTTCCTTCTTCACCTATTTAGAAAGCATAATTAACTATTTATCAGGGAAAACTTCATTGTCTTGATTAACTCTACTTCATTGTAGGGTCTAATGCCTCCATTTTTTTGCCTTTACTATCTGGGTCAAGAGGGATTTTGTCAAGGTCAACAAATTAGCTTTCAAATGAAATATTTTGGCAATCCATGAGTATTTCTTTTTCTTTTCTTTTCAGTTTTTTGGTCAAGAATAATTCTCATTTTCCATGCTAATAGCATAATCTCCGATTGCATTACTAGTGGTAAGTGAATGCACCTAGTCTTATGTACTTTCAATTGATGCTTTAGGATTTTGGTAATAATGGCTTCATTTCCTTTTTAATGCATGTGTTACTTGAGGATGTGTCCCCACCTTGCCAAACCCTTCTTGTGTTTAGGGGATGTCCCTTGGCTGCCCTACCCTCTCCCTACCTACCAATTGAGAAAATGTGTAAACATCTCTAAACACATCAAAATCAGGGATGACAAGAAACACATACATGACATATGGCCATCACCAAAGTGGCTTGATACATTTTAGATATCCCTTGACCTCATTGGGGATGGGTAGCTGTTCCCTATTGAAAAACAAAATTGGCATGGCAATTTTAAATAGCAGGGGCCCTCCTTCAAACTTTATTATCCTCATCCATAAACTCAACCGTGAGGGGAAACCCTGAAGGTGGTGCAGAATTCAATTAACTAAAAAAATTGTTAAAAGTATCATGATAGCATTCTAGCAACAATGTAACATGGATTAAAAATGGTGAAATGGTGAAGTGCTATGCTACATGGGATAGGGCTCTTGCCCTAGCTTTGCACTATTGTTGTTGCATGCTCATTTTTAGGGAGATTTTGGGGCAGTTTCGCATGCTGTTTAGCCTAATCATACTTTGAGCTTGCATGGGGTTGGACAATTTGGCATTATTTAGTAACAAAATGGAGTGGGAGGAAAGAACAAAATGGTTGGTGAGGAAGGTAAGTTTGCATGTTGGAAAAGGCAACAGGGGGAGATTAAAGGGGCAACTGAATCTCTTCCAAGTGAAGGTGAAGGAGAAGAGGAAGTTGCGGACATTGATGATGCAGTTCATTCTCATTTGCAGGAAATGCCATTGCAGAGGACTGCTAGGGTTTTGGCGTTGGAGGTGGCTACTGATGAGGAGATTTGGGGAAGGAATTGGAGGGAGGAGGTTGATTTATTGTTTGATGGATCTGTTTCGGATTTTGATGAGGATGCTGGTTTTATTGGAGTATTTGAGGATGAGGTTGGTGGCTTTGATCCTATGATTTAAAGGGGCAACTGAATCTCTTCCAAGTGAAGGTGAAGGAGAAGAGGAAGTTGCGGACATTGATGATGCAGTTCAGTCTCATTTGCAGGAAATGTCATTGCAGAGGACTGCTAGGGTTTTGGTGTTGGAGGTGGCTACTGATGAGGAGATTTGGGGAAGGAATTGGAGGGAGGAGGTTGATTTATTGTTTGATGGATCTGTTTTGGATTTTGATGAGGATGATGGTTTTATTGGAGTATTTGAGGATGAGGTTGGTGGCTTTGATCCTATGATTTAAGAGGACAATGATCTACTCTTGGAAATTATTTTGCTGTATTGCAAGGCTAAGGGATATGAGGTTGCAAATTAAGTCAATTCAACTGTTTTTGAGAGTGATTCTAGTTGGGGTTTGAGAAAAGGTGTTTTTTTCCCTCCCCCAAAAGACTGACGAAGATCAGATGGTTCTCTTGACTTCTATTTTGAAAGCTTCAGAGATTAAGAAAAAGAATGGATGTTGCAGATTTTATTCATTCAAATCTTGATCTTGCAGGTTGTGGGATGGTGGCTGCTTTTCCTCCTGTTGTTCCCATCCCTTCCCCTAGGTGTACAAGGTAACCCTGTCTGCTAGAAAATGAGGCTGATAGTGCTTTTGCTTTTGGGTTTGAGTTTGCAAATTAAGTCAATTCAACTGTTTTGGAGAGTGATTCTAGTTGGGGTTTGAGAAAAGGGCTTTTTTTCTCCCCCAAAAGATTGACAAAGACCAGATGGTTCTCTTGACTTCTATTTTGAAAGCTTCAGAGAATAAAAAAAGAATGGATGTTGCAGATTTTATTCATTCAAACCTTGATCTTGCAGGTTGTGGGATGGTGGCTGCTTCTCCTCCTGTTGTTCCCATCCCTTCCCCTAAGTGTACAAGGTTACCCTGTCTGCTAGAAAATGAGGCTGATAGTGCTTTTGCTTTGGCCCCTTGGGTTTCTTTGGGATAGACTAGCTGTTTAGGCTTCGGGTGAGCCTTTTGATTTTATGAAGGACAGACAAGTTGAATTTGTTTTTCTTGGGTCTATCCTTGCTAAGTTGGTTACTTGGTTGAGGAGCTTGCTTGTTGGAAAATTTTGTGGTAATCATCCTAATATTGATATTGTGAGAAGATGGTCCTTAGGATTTGGAACCTTAGATGATAGGTTAACTGCAATGTTCAATGGTTTCTTAACATTTTCTTTTTCCTGTCTGTAGGACTGCTTTAGGATTCTGCATGATGGTCCAATGTTTTTGGGCTTGAATGGTCTTTGTATTCTAAATTGGACTCCTGGTTTTAACCCTTTGAAAGAAACTTACATGTTTCTCTTCTAGATTTGTTTGCTAATACTGTCTTTGGAGTTTTGGAATGAAAAGATATTCATGATTATTGCCAGTTCTTTTGGGCAATATTGTGCTCCTGATAAGGTCACCAACTTCATGAAGCATTTGTTGTTAGCTAGATTTTGTATTTATGTGGAGAAAAACTAGGTGCTCCCTACTCAATTTACCATAGCCCTTAAATTTGGTGAATGGGTGCAACAGTTGAATATGAGGAATCCAATCATTGCTGTTCTTGTGATGAAGTGGTGAACGCTTCCACTATCATAAAACATAAGAAACAAAACTTTGTTTGGAAAATGAAGGATCAGGTTCCTGTTTCAAAGTAGTCGTCCTTTCCTTATGTTCAAGAGGTTCAGAAAGAAGACATAAAAGGGTAATCCCCTATGGACTGTTCTATGAAGGATATTGTTTTGGAGTTGGTGGAAGGATCTGCTTGTGGTATTATGACTCCTCTTTGCCTCATGAAATTAAGATTTGGGGAGAAGGAACCTAGTTCTGTAATGAAGCAAAGTTCCTTGGAACAAATTTTTAAAACACTTTCCTGTCTTTGCGAGGGTTTCCACCATCTTTGGAATGGGTTTTTGAAAGGTTTTGTTTTGCCTTGTCTCTCATAGTTTCACGTTCTGTAATTGCTGTTTGGTGTCTTCCTGGCAAGGTTGCATGGGTGCTTTCATAAAATATAAGAAACAAAACTTTGTTTGGAAAATGAAGGATCAGGTTCCTGTTTCTAACTAGTCGTCCTTTCCTTATGTTCAAGAGGATCAGAAAGAAGACATAAAAGGGTAATGCCCTATGGACTGTTCTATGAAGGATATTGTTTTGGAGTTGGTGGAAGGATCTAATTGCTGTATTATGACTCCTCTTTGCCTCATGAAATTAAGATTTGGGGAGAAGGAACCTAGTTCTGTAATGAAGCAAAGTTCCTTAGAACATTTTTTCAAAACACTTTCCTGTCTTTGGGGAGGTTTCCACCATCTTTGGAATGGGTTTTTCAAAGGTTTTTTTTTGCCTCATCTCTCATAGTTTCGTGTTCTGTAATTTCTGTTTGGTGTCTTCCTGGCAAGGTTGCATGGGTACTTGTACCCACACCCCTGGTACTCGTACCCACGTATCCAAGTACCGGGTACACGTATACCAAGTACTGGGTACTCGGTGGACAGCATCATAGCTAAGGGACCTTGATAAGATTTCTGATTATATTTTTCAGTTTTATCTTTGTTTATCAGCTTGTTGTTTATCAAGCTTAATTCAATACCTAATCAGTTGGAAACTTTGATACAATATTGATTAACAATAAACTCTATCTGTGTTCAAGTCGCAAATGTATCATTTGCAATATATCATTGTCATATGATTTATGATCTTCTTGTTCATGTTTAAAGTCTGCCTTTTCTTTTATGCATCTATTATTACAAACATATAGCAAATCTGAAACTGGAAACAATACATTACATTTGCAAAATTTATCACTGTTTTTGTTTTGAATACCATTGTCATGACTCATACTTTCATATTTTCTATTAAATAAAATTTGACATACTCAAGTACCCCCATCCCCTACTATGAAAAATAGCTGTACCGGTACTTGTACCGGTATCCTAAGTACCCCAAGTACCCCCATCCCCGTGCAACCTTGCTTCCTGGGCTTATTATTTATCTTTCTCTTTGTACAAGGGTTAGGGTTCATTCAAAATCCCTGCTTATCTAATAATAAAATATAACATGTCCGCATTGTAAAAGCACTAATAAATACATCATGGCGGCACTATATGAGCAATGAAATTATAATGACAATAGTGAAGGCTACAACTGTAGTATAAAAATAATATTCAGATTCACAGTTAATGATATGAGCTCTATGACAGTTGATATAAACAGAGATAATTTGGATTTCTGAGTTCATTGTTCAAAAAAAGCATCAAACTTAAATGGTGTGTTATTAGAGTCACTTAAGTTATTATAGTCAGTTGCAAAGGAGATTAAAGGTTCATTTGCCATGGTTGGCATGCTAGTTTCTGCAGATATTATTTAAACATTCTCACGTTATATTGCTCTTCATCCCCCAAAAATGGCCCTTGGAATGCTATCCTCAAAACGCATCCCTTGTAGTTCTGACAGCTTTTTACTTTTACTTTTCAGGTTAAGATGACTTTTCCACAGATCGCTTTATATGGCCAATAGTAATTCAATTTCATTAAATGAATCACATTTTAACAGTTTCAATTATTAATTTAAGTATTAGGGTAAGGCCTCTTTCTTTTTGGCTTTTATATTTTTGGTCAAGATTCAACAGGAACATTTTTTTTTCTTTATCTTGGGCTCAAAAGTTGTGCACTTAACCAAAATTTTTGGGAAAGACTCAGTACTTTTCCTACTTTTTGGGTTGTGCAATTCTCTTTTTCTGTCTTAGTAGGAGAATCAGACTTTTCATTTTAGTTTGGTTTGACCCATGTAGTTTTATGTCAATGGCAGAATACCAACATTGGGTATTTCAGTGGGTAGGAGACCCCCACGTTTAGTTCTTGTTTGCTTTTTTCTATCAATAGCAGAATACCCACATTGAGTGCTCTAGGAAATAGTAGAAGGATGGGTAAAATGTCAAAAGATAGCCTTGTTAATTCTTTAATCATTTGGCAGAGAACTTTCTGATGTTGAATGTTGTAGAAATTCAATTTTTGTTATTATAGAAGCGTTAATAACTGGCTCAACTTATCCATTGCTGTTTTGTGAACAGCTGCAACTGTGGACCTTGTCGAAAATTGCAAGGTTTTCAAAAAACAGGAATATTAGTGCATCAAGCTAGGGATGCTGGGTTCTCTAATGCACATGATTATCTTGTATTCCAGAACACTCATGAATCTCCTTACGAAATTGCCTGTCGCAAGAAAGGACGTGGCTGGTGTAAAAGTGTTGATTATTTTTTGGAGAAACCTGAAGAATTTGGGACACAAGGTTTAAATAAACGAATGATCGCATCTCACAAAAGGAGGAATACAGGCATTGTGTCTCCATCCAGTGAGGATAGACTAAATGACCTGGATTTGAACAAGAGACTGGAAAGCAATGAAGGTCATGAATCTTCCTGTGAAGAAAAACCTTCCTCAGAAGCCAGGGTGGTTGGAAGTCAAATAGATGATACAAGCAACGAAAAATACTGTCATCGGTGCCGTAAGAAGAGCCTGCAGGACCATGTTCACTGTTCTTGCTGTCCCTACTATTTTTGTGGACTTTGTTTGATGAATAAACATGGTGAAGACATTTCCTTAGAAATGCAGGCAGGCAATGCTTGGGTGTGTCCCAGGTGTAGGAAGGGATGCGGACCTGGCTGCATAAACTGGTATGTTGGGATAATTTTCTTGGTGGTGAAGTACCTAACTTTCCAAAATGTTTTCAACTCTGCTCACTTAAAAACTATTATTTTCAAATATATTAGGCTGCAGCAAATTTATGTTTTGTAGATAGAGATATCGGATATACTACAGTTTGTGCAGTTCTTTTTTAAACCTTATTTTCCTGAATGTCTTCAACTCTGTTCACATCAAAATTATTATTCTAGATTTATTATGCTGCAGTTTTGTATGTTTTGTAGATAGATAGATATTGGATGTACTACAGTTTGTGCAGTGTTATTTCTTTTTGGGACAAGTTTCCCGTCCTGTAAATTCCTGGTTGCTTGGAAGTATTTTGGTTCTTTATTATTATTGAATGTCAGTTGTAGGATCCTTTTAGACATCTATCGACTAGTAAGTGTTGAACAACACTTGAGCATAGTCTACTGCCTTTTCAAATGATTAAAAAATAAGTTTTGATCATATATGGAATACTTAATTCAGAGGGGGTAATTCTTCTTTGTTCTTTTATATTGGCAACATATAAAATCTCCCCTATCTACTTCCTGTTTACTCATTGAAGATTAGTCGGTTTACTCTATTTGACATAGATTTTCCTTTGAAAACATACAATAGTTTGGTGAAATGAAGTTCAACAATGTCTCACTCCGTGTACTACTTAATTTGATTAGATAAAATGAATGGTTTGATTCAGGCTGTTTATTTCAGGGGTGAAACACTGCTGTTTACTACAAAAACTAAAGGTTACCCGCTCAATTCTAGCACATCATTGCTTAGTTTTAATATGGTCTAATCAGTTATCTGAATGTATAATATGTTTGGCCTTTTATGCATTGAAACATGATGAAAATTAGTATGAAACTTTTGAGGAATTGATGTGTATTCTTGTGGTACAGAGATCTTTGCATACTTCCTAGTTTGAATTATTAAAGGTGCACATAATTGTATTCAATTTCAGGATTAACTAAAAATTACATTAAAGAATTAAATCATGGATACATGGGGACGTGCCCCCTTCCCCTAAGGGTTTTGGGAATGGTGGGACATCAAGGGGATGTACCCTTACTGTCCCTCCTGTTTGGGACGTATCCATGCCATTTGGGGATGCCTAGCTGTTCCCAGGATGGCTATGTGTGCCTCACAGCTGGGGAGCATTGTAGTTGTTGTGCCATTGTAATTGCAGTCCCCTATCATTCCCTAAAAATGGCCCTTTGATTTTCATCCCCAAATTGCATCCCATATCATCCCCAAAAAATGGTCCCTAGATTGCTGGCCCTAAAATGCATCCCCTGTCATCCCCTTATCCCCGTTCATGAAACTCCATGGAACATAGATTAAATTTTAGTCATTCTAAAATTTCAATTACAAAGCATTATACCAATAAATTGTTGTGAGAAACAGTGACAACTTTAACTTCACTATTGTGTGTGGTGGATGTGAATATGTCAAAAACATTAGAAATCCATTGTGATTGCATCTTTCTTCAATAGAATTCAAAAATATTAGAAATAATAAAATACTTAACAATATACAGATCCTAGTGATTGGCTTCTGGATTAGATTGTGTTAAAAATTTTACCATCAACATTTCGAATCACACTGTGTGATCCATCATCACGTTTCGAAACATTGATGGTAAGATTTATAGCACAATCTAATCCAAAAGCCAATCACTATAATCGTAACAGATTGTGGATATTTGATCTCTTTGAATATACAGATCTGTAAAACTAAATCATTTGATAGTATGATGCTTCCTTCATTGATCATTGCCAAATGCCAAAGATAAATACTAAAGGGTCGTTTTAGGGTTTCTAGCAAAAAGACACTTTTATTATATGTTTTTAAATGACAAAGTGTTTTGGTTGCATGGATGTGCATCAAGATGCACTCTGGATGTGCATCCAGGACTGTAGATGTGTCTAGATGCACACCCTGCACATTTGGACATGCATGCTGTGCATTTGGATGTGCATCCGAACCGGTATGCATTCAGATCTGATATGCAGGCCCAGGGTACACATCTGCTAACTAAGATAAAACAATTAAAACACTATTGGAATGCCATAATTTAAAAAACAAAGATCCAAAATGGGTCAAACAACCAGTGAAGTGAGAAATTATGAAACAATCTGGCAATCCTAGCTATGGCTTCTTTGACAGAACATAGTAAGCTCTTTAGAATCACTGAGTTCTTCTCATCACTGTTTTGGAAACTTTGAGTACATTGTTGGGATGTTTTGGGAAGGGTCAGAATTTTTGTTGTTGTTTCTAAGATCAACTCCACAGCAGGGGTATAAGTCATAATTTATAAGCCTATACATTTCTAATTCTGTAGTGTTTTCTTCTTTTTGTTTGGTTTAATTTCAATTCTGCACATACCATTTCTGTTTTGGTTATGTTCTAATGTTTTATGTATGCAAATTTCTAGAATGAACTGTACCTGGGGTGCCAATAAAAAATGTATTTTGTATTTGAAACTACTTGGTAACTTTGTGACAAGGTCCAAATAAGACTGGATAGTAAATTGCCAAAAGAGAGGAAAATAAGAAAGATGGTGTTAAAAATTTGTAATGCTCCCTTTTTGAAATGTCTAAATAATAGTAGATTAAAATATAAAAACATAGCTATAAAATGTAATATAATTAAATGTTAAATAAGGTAAATGAATGTTAAAAAGGCGTGAAATGATGAGTTGTGACTCTCTCAAACATGAGATATAAAAGGGAGATCATTTCCTTGGGGGGAGGTCATCAAGAAAGGAAGGAAGAAACAACAGAGCATATGAATCGAGGAAGGATAGAAAGGAATAGGAAGAAAATAAGGAAGCGACCATTTCAGAGGTTTAAATTATGAAAGGTTGTACACTTTCAAAGGATGGTGATTGTTAAAGATTGAAGATTGTGACTCTTGCAAAGGGCAGACACAATGAAGAGGTGTGACTTCTCTGTCATGTGCCCACCTAACAAAACCCATTATAAACCCAATATGGTGAAAAGAAAAGGATAAAAGTAATAAGGATAAGAAGTGGCGATTGTGTACAACAACAGTGATCAGTATCTCTGCACACATTACACGTGAATAAGTGATTAAGTGACAACAATTCCCTCTAAAAAGAGACATTAATCAGTTTTAATGAGACAGCATCGTTAACAACCGATGACTAGCAGAGATTAATGGTGCTTAACTACAGCGATTAGTTGGAGTTATGAAGATGTGTCTCTAAGAAGGGTGTGACACTACTGAGGGGATAGCAACCTCCAAGAGTTACCCTTCAAGGAACATGGAGCTATAAAGGAGGAGAGGCAAATGGGATTCAAGGGGACCATTGAACAGCCAGAAGAATTATATCCATCAGATGGAAGGCATCAATCAAGAGAAGAAATAATCAAGCAATCAGACAAGACTGATACAAGCTAGAATCTGACATAAGGAGATCAGCGGACAAACACGAAGAATATCGATCAAGAGTAGAAAAACATATATTCAGCAGAGATATCGATCAGTTGCAAAAATGTATAAAACCAGCAGCAACGATGATCTTTCAGTGAGATCCAGAACTAGCATTGAGAAAGGGCAGAGTATAGGGTGATCCAAGGAAAGGACATTACAGATAATTAACATCATATTAAGCCATCATTGGCAAGGATCAGCAACAATTATTATGACTTTGCAGACTATATTTATAATTAGATACATATAGAATCACAATTAAATCAGAACTCCAACATCGGGTATCATTTAAGTTAACCAAAGTGCCATTCCCAGAATATTATTGATTTGAGGATATAGAAGATACAACTTATATTTTCATTTTTGCATCCACCATTTGAACCATTCTTGATATAAGACATCATCAACTCTTTTCTAAGGAGCAATCAATAATTTGATATTATCATCATACTTACTAGTTGATTTATAAAACCCTTGGCATAAACATTTTTTGGCCATCATGAAATAAAATCAGATTGGAAATCAATTTAGTAAATCACCAATACAAAGGATAGTAACAAATTAAACAACGAGATAGAAAGAAATGTCTTGCAATTTAGGGAAATGGGCAAAAGCCTAATAAATCATATAAGGGGACATTACATTCTCCCTCACATTACAAGATATAAAGGGAAGACTGTTTCATTTGAGGACATGCAAGAGTTCAAATTGGAAAAAAATATTATTCTCAAAAGGCAGCTATGGAGGGTGGTGACCTAACTCTTATGAAAGGTGATAACACTTTCACCAATGAAATATAAAGGATGAAGCATTCCAAGCATCCAAGGATCTTTTATCAATCATCTCTCACCAATACATCAAATCAGCACTCTCACTCAATCATCACTCACCGACACACCAATTAGCACTCACGCAATCCTCACTCATGAATCCATCAAAAGTAATCATCAAGCATCAAAGCAAGCAAACAATTACCAGCTAATCGGCAAATCATCATCATATATTATCAACTCATTCAATCAATCAAACATGTTTACATCCATCATCCCGAGATCAGCTATTTAAGCACCAACCACTCTAGGATCAAATCATTCAAATATCAATCGGTAAGGCACTAAACATTCTAGCATCAACTCCTCCAAGAATCATTGAAGCATCCACTCATCAATCCTTCAAGAAATGACAGATAAGAGAAATCAAGCTAACTTACACAAACACAAATACAGATACAGGCACGATATTGGATACTAGTATGACCACTTTTCAAGATCTCTCATACGGATACAACAAGATACAACATTCATAAAAAAACATATACATATATTTAATTAATTTAAATAATTAATAATATATGCTTAATATATGTTATTGACTATTTCCAATTTAAATTTACCATAATATACAAGCTAAGATAAATTGACCCTGAATTGGTTTTAGAAGTTCTCAAAATTGTGAGTAAGTTATGCAATATGGGTAGTATTGCAAACTTGGTTTGAGCTCGATGATGATGGCTGATCTCCTGCCCATTTAGATTTGTCAAGGATGCTTGGTAGGTATACACAAATTTCAATTGTAGACATGGAAAGCGAAGCATTAAGTAAGATTTGTTACATCAGCTTTAGAAACTTCCAAACAGGTGCCACTGGTGGGTATAGAGAGGTATGGATATGATCATAATATAAAGGACAGAGGGCAGATAAAGATATCATAGTAAAGAAATGCTTGCTGAACATTATCAATGAATCATTTTGAAGCAACGAATGTCAACAACATGAAAATGCTAATGTTGAATTGGTGAAGTAAATATACAGGTAAGATATGGAATTAAAGGTGAGCTATCAAATTAATTGAGATAAAGAAAGGCCTTCCACTGAGATAAAGATAATGGTATTAGATCAACTCTCAGCAATCATCGCAGATGTGTCAGTGATGAAGAATTTCCAGCAAATTGATATCTGGGTTTCCTTGAGTAAATCTATTGACTGAATCAATTCAGAAATAACAAACAAGGATTCTAATGCAGATGTGATGAACAGGTTGACTGTTCTTTCAGTAATTCTGGATTCTTGTGATATACCAGCTTACCATTAGAACTTGTTGTTGGTACTTGTTCTTCTCCTCCACCTCTTGGAGTCTCTTTGCCAATTTTGCAATCTTTGGAGGCATCGTTCTAGCCTCTCCCGCACTTTCTTCTAGTGACATGTACTGACTTTGACAATTCTACTTGGACCACTACTGCGCTCTAATACTACTTTGATGCAGAGTGGTTAGAGGAAGCACAATGTGTTCAATCCTAAACGACTTTGATCCTCAAAATGGACCGAACTAGGATGTTGTCCTTCAAATGCACAAATCTTCCAATCTTAGAGAGTTTACACACATACTATCCCACCCCACACCTTGTGGGAATCCTTCTTGTTTGAATCCAATCAATACTTACTGCAAATAGGGGTCAAATTCACAATCACCTTTTGACACTACCTTCAAATGTGAAAGCAAACCACTTGAACACCTTGTCTCTTATACCCAAAACTTGCACTCGAACCCCAAACCAACTTCTAAGGAGTGGAAAGACTTGTTTTCATCTTAGGACAAAATTCCATGACCATTTCAACAGGTTTCCAACAATCTATTAACTTTGTAAGGCCAAAATGCAAATTTATGCCTACTAGGCAATTAGCCCTATGAAACCAGTTCTTGTGGGATAACTTTACAAAACCCCAAAACAACCTACCAAAAAAATTAGGGATTTAGACTACAAAGAACTAGGATCCAACTCTACCCCTGCACCCCAACCTTTACTATGCTCGTAGACCTAATAGGCCTAATTAGGCTTGGTTGATAAAGCAAGAACTAATAGATGGCTTCATGAAATTGAGCCAATGGTCAAACAACCTTCTTCCCACCTATCTTCACCAATTCCATCAAAGTTTTTGGTCTTGGCACTCCCCTATGCAGACTGTGTACCTAAAATCTCCAATTTAGACCAAACACATGGTTTTGTTCATCGTTATGGGGAGACCCGTCTCCCCCCTAAAAGTCACATCTTAGAGACTTTTCACGTCTCCGGAGACCTCAAAAAATGTTGGGGACTTCACGAAGTCTCCTGAAGCCTCCTAGTCTCCTATTCCAAAAAGTGAAGTCCCCCCGAAGTCTCCTACTGAAATATAAATGTAAACTATAATATTAAATAATTTTATGTATTATAGCCCTCATTTTAATATTTTTAATGCAAAAATTACGACCAATGAGATACAATATTGTGATTATGTGAGTTTTGAAATATTTGGCTCTATATTAATGTGACATTACTATTATTATTTACTTTAGTCTTTTAGTTTTACAGTATTACTATTTTCAAATTTTGTTTGTATTTAGTATTAGACTCTTTAAACTATTAAAAAAAAAATTGCCATCTCTAAGTACCCCCATCTCTTATTTTTGAAAAATTGTCGTACCAGTACTAGTACCAGTACCGAAGACCTTTAAGTCTCCCCGTCTCCTAGTGACCTTGGTTTTGTTTGGCCTAGGGTATGGTGGTAAAAATATTAAACCAATTCCTTCAGTCCTGGCCTTTTGGAATCATGTAAAGTACATCCCCATCTTACATTCCTTCAAGGGCCCTTGAATACCATCGGCGGAAATGCAAGTTAGGATGATATTTCTCCCAAACCCCTATGAAATGAGGGTTTTGAAACTGTTTTTACAATACGGCCTGCTACTTTAACCAGGCTGTACCAAATCACTTTAAACCAATTGCATTAGCTAGAAAACTGACCACACCATACAACCATGTCCACTGAATCAGCCTACCAATCTGTACAAGGTCGTACAGATTGGTGAAACAGCAAAGTTGCCAGGAAAAAAATCAGAATTTTCATATTCAAAAAGCCACCGAACTTTATACAATTTCTCCAACTTTCACATTTTTCGTTGCAACATGCTTAAATAACCTTTCCCCAACATCTCCAACCAATTTTCAAATGGTTGTGACCGTTTGATATCAATATGCAACTAACGAGCAACTTTTTGAAAAGTTGCTTTGACAACTTTTTCAACAAATGAGAAACTTTTGCAATTTGTAGTCAAAACTCATCAAGCTGACTCCTAACCTTCCAAATGAGTTGAATTATGTCCAAAACATCCTAAAACACCCTAATTGACCTTATTTGACTATTCTAGGACCCTATGGTCTGATCGAATGTCCAAGTTTATACACCTAATCCTTCAAATGCACAACTCTTCCAATCTTAGAGAGTTTACAAAAATACTATCCCACCACACCTTGTGGGAATCCTTCTTTGAATCCAATCAATACTTGCTGCAAATAGGGGTCAAATTCATAATCACCTTTTGACACTACCTTCAAATGTGAAAGCAAATCACTTGAACACCTTGTCTCTTATACCCAAAACTTGCACACAAACCCCAAACCAACTTTAGGGAGTGGAAAGACCTGTTTTCATCTTAGGACAACTTTCCATGACCATTTCAACAGGTTTCAACAACCCATCAACTTTCTAAGGCCAAAATATGAAACCAGTTTTTATGGGATAACTTTCAAAACCCCAAAACAACCTACCAAACAAATTAGGGTTTCAGATACCCTTTTGGGACTTCTATCAGTCTACAAAGAGTTAGGACCCAACTCCACTCCTGCATTCCAACCCTTACTATGCTTGGAGACCTAATAGGCCTAATTAGGCTTGGTTAACAAAGAAAGTACTAATGGATGGGTTCATGAAATTGAGCCAATGGTTCGGACAGCCTTCTTCCCACATATCTTCACCAATTCCATCAAAGTATTTGGTCTTGACACTCCCCTATGTGGACTGTGTGCCTAAAACCTCCAATTTAGACCAACACATGGTTTTGTTTGGCCTAGGGCTTGGTGGTAAAAATATCAAACCAACTCCTGCAGTCCTGGCCTTTTGGAATCATGTAAAGTACATCCCCAACTTGCATTCCTCCAAGGGCCGTCGAATTCCATTGGCGGAAATGCAAGTTAGGGTGACATTTCTCCCAAACCCTTATGAAATGAGGGTTTTGAAACTGTTTTTACAAAAAGGTCTGTAACTTTTACCAGGCTGAACCAAATCACTTCAAACCAATTGCATTAGCTAGAGAACTCACCACACTATACAACCATGTCCACTGAATCAGCATACCAATCCTTATAGTATGGTGAAACAGCAAAATTGCCATAAAAAAAAAGTTTTCTTATTCAAAAAGCCACCAAACTTGATACAATTTCTCCAACTTTCACATTCTTTGATGCAACATGCTTAAATAATCTTTCCCAACGTCTCCAACCAATTTTCAAATGGTTATGAACGTTTAACATCAATATGCAACTAACAAGCAACTTTTCAAAAAGTTGCTTGACAACTTTTTCAACAAATGAGAAACTTTTGCAATCTGTAATCAAAACTCATCAAACTGACTCCTAACCTTCCAAATGAGTTAAATTATGTCCAAAACATCCTAAAACACCCTAGTTGACTATTCTAAGACCCCATGGTCTAATTGAATGACTAAGTGTATAAATGCATTTGGAATTCATTAGCCTTACAAAATGGGTCATTTACAATGTTTGTGATTCAAAAATGGATCCAAGACCTTATTCCTTTAATTCTTATCTTCTATTCCCTTAGATCCCTTGTTCTTTAGGAGGTGCTCTGCACTAGAACCATATGTGTTGAATAGGATTCACAAATATTATAATCAATTTCTTGTATGTTAAATTGATAATCCCTTTGTGTACTTTGTGATTTATTAGTTTTCAGTATAAATGATATAATGAATGAAGCCTATTCATTCACAGCTTTGTATCTTGGTTAGAAAGTGTTGAGGTTACGTGTTTCCTTTCTTTCATCATTTTGCATATCCAACTTATTCTTGTGCTTAAACCCCTTATCAATCATGAAGTCTTACTTGGTATTTGTATGTTTGCCAGTAAGGTTTCCATTATCCAGTCTTTGTTAGTTTTGCCTTAATCCATTTTGTACTTTCAGGTGAACAGTACAGAAAAACTACAAATTCCCCCATCATACGAGGGAGCTGCCCCTTTCAAACATAGAGGAAGACTGAAATTTCAATGTGATCTAATTGCAATCTTTCCAACTGTTTGCACAGTTATCACTGCTCATAGGGTAAAAAGGGTCAGTTTAAAAGAATCGCTCACAGTGACAAATCTGTTTATCAACAGTAACTCAGGATGTAATGCATGCTTGCCCAAGAAAATTCTTTATTGACATCAATAATTCAACTTGAGAGGGAGGAAATAAATTAGTCTGATAGCTGCATGCAAATCTGTCGTTTCATTTTTTCCCTGTGCATTCAATCAATCTAAAAATTGTTTTACAGTTTTATCATTGACAACAATTGATTGGATATCATATTTCTCTTTTAATGAATTTTGAAGGGATAAGAAACATAATATATTTTTGGTGACAGCTTAATATATATTAATAGTTTTTCTTTGCTTTTATTGGGAAACTATTTTAGTTATAATTTCTCTTGAGTTCTGTTCATGCAGCAATTGAGTGCATTTATGACTGAGCATTAGTTTTCATATAGATGATTGCTGCATTTGGTTTATCTAAACATTTTCAGCAATTATTCTAATGTTCCAATATTCTTCAGTTGTTATTAATGTATCCCCTCCATCCCTCCCCCCCTCCCCAAACTCGCATCGTAGTATACGTATTCAGTCAATCATTTCCTCTTTTATTTATGTTTCACATACATTATTTATTGCACTTTGTTGCTATGATGGTGGAAAGAATGGAAGCATTCAGGTGCCTGCAGAATCTAATAGGACCAACGATAACTGGATCTCTGTAATAATCTTTTCTGAACGCAAAGCAGTAGTTTGAGGAACTGCAGTTTTATTTGTTTAAGTCGTGATATTGCTATCAGGATTCAACTGTGTAGTTATTGAGTCAAACTCATTAACCCATGTTTAAGTCATTGTTTGATTAGTTTGACAGCTCTACACTTGGGTTATAGCCAAGCTACCTCTATGAAGGAATCTGTTTCTATAGTAGAATCAATGGAACTGTATGTGTTTGAATTTGACTTTTCCTGTCTTGCACAGCTGCAACTGTAGTAATTGCCGCAAGGGACAAGGCCTTGAAGTCACAGGACCAATATTGCATCTGGCTAAGAATGCTGGATTCACGAATGTACATGATTTTCTCATCTTTAGAACAACGCATGAATCTCCTCGTGAAATCTCCCTTCGTAAACTAGGGCGCGGATGGTGCAGAAGTGCTGAATATTTTTGGACAAAAGCTGAAGATTTTCAATCGCATTCCCAGAGGTCTCCATTGAGATATTCTGGTCCTCAGCACACATTAACCACTAATGAGGTATTTTAAAATGTCCTCTTGCAATAATATTTTTCAATTGATGATTACTCCAATATTCTGACGTCTTTCAAGAAACATTTATTCTTTTTGTCAGTATTGTTTCAATAACAATTGCTTAAGTGTTGAGCCTTGAGATATCTAATATAGTATGACACTGTTTTTCTCTTCTTGTAGCGTATGCGGGGTTCTCTAAGTGCAGAGCAAGTGAAGCAGCTACCTAAAAGTTATTTACCTGAAGGCTACATCACAGAACAGAAGTCAGTAAAGCTACTGAATGATCATAGAGCATCTTGTCATAAGGACAAATTGGTTTCAATTATTATGAACAATTCTTTCCAGAAAAACCCTCCAATTCATTCTATATTCTCAGATGCTGCACCTGAGGCAGTTGTCACAACTTCACCATTTACTCAAACTTCAGGCATTAATTCTAAGTTAGTGCCTCAACACAAGGGCCCTATTCTGCATCAGTCGGAAACAAAAGATTTGTTGAAGCAAGAAGGCAATGGCCCCCTTTCAGACTCACTACCTGCTGTGAATATAGATTCAGTGAAAGTAGAAACTCAATCTGAAGTTATTATGGATTCTTCTTTTTCAGGTTCTGTGAACTTGGCGAATGTAGATTCTTCTATGTTAGGTTCTGGAAATGTGGTGAAAGTAGAGGCTCAACCTTTACGTAACGCATTTAGCAGAGATGCCAATGATACTGTTTGGGCCAAGTGTAAAGAATTTGAGGTTCCATTAATATTTCGAACTGATTCTGAAAGCATTCAAACAGAAATATGTGGTACTAGAATCAAAGTTGAATATGAAATGGAGGATGAGGACTACAAATTCTTTACAGACAATGTAAGATTAGATGGCCTATCATATGTCTTTGACCTGAAAGTTGTCCAAGATGGATGTACAACTACACTCAAATATGAGGATCCTAGTTCAATTTTCTGGAATCATGTCGACAGTGAAAAACAAAAATGCAATTTGGAAGGAAAAGAAAACTGTAAATGTATAAGTAGTGAATACAAGGACAGAAAAAGGAGAAGATTATTCTGTGGTGGAGACAGAAATAATGCACATGTTCCTCTGCACTCATCGGAGTTCCCTGTTGACAAAAGAAAATCTTATTTACAGGATTACAGTCAACAAAAAGTCAAAATAGAAGTACCTTCACCTGAATCAAGCAGCCCTTCTGATGTGAGAAAATATGCAGTTGCATTCACTTGGATAACATTTTTCCCTTGTTCCGATTTCATTTTTATATTTCATAACAGTTAATCATGCATGCTATATAAACAAGTTACCAAATGTTGATTTGTTTCTTATTTCAATGGGAAATTTATCTCTTTGCAGAGAGTTTGTGGCCTATAACATGTAAAACCTGCTTCATACGGAACAATTACACTGTTTTCATGCAGGTGACTACGGTTGGAAATGTTGAATGCAGTGAGATCCCTTTCTTCAGTCAATCTGACGAATTTAAGGAGAATCTTGAGGCTGCTCTCCAGAAACCTTACAATACACAAGAGTTACATGAGTTGTGGACTTCTATAAGCAAGAGAAAGCCTATCGTACGATTTCGACATACACGTCAACGAACTATTTCTGTTGAAACACAAGATGAAGGATTTTCATATCTGGATTACCATCCAGGTACATGTTATTTTTAAACAATCATTTGTCTAATTTTTATTGTCTTTATGGCACGACACTCTAGGATTATGCCATCTGGGGCATAATTTGGATGTTGCAGTCATTTTATGCCACAACACGACTATACATCAACTTGACAATAGTGCCTATCCTTGTTCTCCCCTGATTATGCTATACGAAAATAATTATTGTGATCATTATTTGATTGAGCACATCTTTTAAATAAAAAGTTCATTTTCAGTTTTTCCAAGTAGAGATTCATTCTGCTGGGATACCATCTATGTACATGGATATATGCATGAGAACTCTTGACAAACTATACATATCACATTTAAGAATTTTCTAGCTGACTAAGCTTATCCATTATTCATTTCGTGAAGCTGCAAAAGGTGAGCCATATACCCCTTATATAAATTGGATCAGAGTTGTAATCTGTGTATCCTACTTAGTTACAAATACACATATGTGGGAATGCAATTCTGTGAGTCTTGATTGAATTAGATAAGATTTTTAGCTTTGGTGGAAAGTGAAAAGGTAAAATGTGACCTTTGTTTCCTGCATCCTACTGCAATCACAGATTCACAGTGTAAAATGAAAACTGTGCGCTGATTTCTTTGACAGTAGAGCTGGTATTTTATAATAGAGAATGGCACTGCAAGGAACAAAACCTCCCTAACAAGTAGTTTGGTAGCTTGTTGGACTGAGGACCAGAGTATTTGCCCTTAAAGCTGTCAAAAATTTTTGCAGTGCATTTTATATAATTCACTCTTCAGCTCATAACAGACCATTGCACATGAGCAAAGTAGTAGGATTTATATGAACTGAACAATGGTTGTTTGTTGAATTGAACCAGACAGTTGATAATGTAGTCATAATTTGTTTGTTAGTGATAGCTTTATTGCGGCATCTAGATTAGTTTTCTGTTGTACAGGAAGGAACCTAATCTTAAACCCTTGCTTGATTAGCTGAGCAACAGATTATCCGGCCTTATAGCTGTCAAAATTTCACACAGTGCATTTTATAACATTCACCTTTTAGCTTAGCCACTACATTGTTTCCTCTTTCACCGACCACATCATGTGGGCAAAGTAATAGTAATCATCTGAAATGGAAAATAGCTATTGGTTGAATTAAACTAGACACTGTATAATGCGGTCATAATTTGTTTGTTGTCATGGGAAAGATATGACTTCCAAATATTTTCTGATTAAGTTGCATGTTGTAAATTTTCAAACAGATTTGTCAGACAGGTTGGTTTCAGCTACTTCTCCTGAAGATAAATTAACTTTGCTGCGGGGATTCTTCTTTTGGCTTAAGGTAAGATACATGCTCCTTACCTGATCAAATTAATACTTGTTTTTTCCTGTTAAATATCATTCATCAATTTCTATGAGGCTTATGTGATTGTGTTGAGTGCTTTACCTTGCATGGATTGTTTTTCATTTGCCAGAATGGAGAAGCTCAACAAATCTCCTTGTTCAGCATGCTTTTATGCACTAAAACAATTTTTCTTTTAAAGTGAACCAGGAAATTTTTATTTTCTCTTTGCAAAAGCAACATGGTACAGGGAATTCCATTAATCAAGTGTAGGTAGTGCTGCCATGACATCTCTATTATGAAAGTTATGTCTCATATGCTTAATTGATGTCTTGGCTAGAGACCAGGGTTGACCCCAAAAAAGCTACCTTCCACTTTAACTTATATAAAATTTGTAACTTGAGATCAATTCTCTTCTTGGTATATGTTATTTGTTTTGTTTCCTAAATAATAATGATCCTCCAAGCATTGTTGAATGTATGGTATGGTCTTTCAGTTTACTGTTTTGATTAGGAAGAGACTCCTTGAATGATATAAACGATTCTTCATTCACATTGAAACTTGGTCAACAGCCCCTAGATGATTTTTGTGGACATTCCTTATCTTTATAATGAACTACTTAGTTACCGGATTCATATCGGCAGCCCTTGCATTGGATGTAGAGGTGGATGCGCAGCTGGATGTAGTCCAGATGTTGGCCGGATGCACATCCAGTTTGTGGATGTGCCCAGATGCATATCAAGTGCATCCAGGTCGCATCTAGGTCCTATAATCACTTTTCCACTTAAAATAGATTTTGAAGTGCTTTTAAAATATTTTGTCCCATAAAACCCTAAAACATCTCTTTATGACATCCCTATACATGGTGCATCTAGTGTGAGTGGAACCGATTTGGATTCGAATGATCCCGAACTTGCAATAGCTGAAAATGAAAAATCCTTTTGATAATTGATGAATCTTGAACTACATTTTGTAATTGCAATAATTTTCATTGGAATCATGAGTAGTTGATGAAGGGTGCTTCCCCTAATACCACAAACACATAACAAAAACAAAGGAATAACAACAATTGATGAGAACAAAATATGGGCTTCTTATTATCGCCGCAAATGTGAAATTATAGAATTTTGAAATACAATATGCAAACCCACATGTGCGCCTTCCTTACAATAATTTGCAACACAGAGCTGTGAACTATCACCCAAAGTTGTCCTAGGCAATGTACGCACGCTCCTTAAATAGGTGTTTTTACACCACTCGGGAAGTTTCTAGACATCAAACCCTAACCCTTGAGACTGACTATCTCTAAAATTACATATAGAGTCGGCCCAATACACCTTTGACACTTATTTTGGAAATTTTGGTCGGCCCAACTTCGAAAGGCCATAACTTTCTAACCGTTGCTCCAATTGGCTATTATAACCATTTTTGAGAATCCTCAGTTTCTATTCTATAGGCAAGAATCTATGCAAGCACCCATCCGTCGAGTTTTTCGGGCCTCATCCAGGCATGTTTAGGCCTTCAAAACTGAGCCCAAAGTTTTTGTACCAAAATCCACAATAACTTCAGCGATACTTATGAAATGGCATTGAGCCTCAACTGGTAGGCTGATATGAATGAGATGAACCTCCACCTCTGAAATTAGGACATTTCAAACTTGTATGACTGATTTACTGAGTAGCAAGCCTCCATAGACAACAACTCTGCATTAAGACAAGCCTTATTCAAACAACTATAATGAAATATTTTTGGGTAATGCAAGATTGCTCTTACACCTAGTATGCTCCTGCATCAATAGTTGAATATTTTTGAACTATCAATTCATATTTGGCATTGATCAATGAGGAAGTATCATACAATCAAATAATTTAATTCTGTATATTTTTGTTTAATTTTGTGTGCATATATAAACACACGTACCCAAATGCATCCAAACCCTTGAATTGTTTTTTTCCACATATCCATGTACTGGGGTCTCGTACCCACATCCAAACCAATAACTTAGATAAAGTATTCTCCAAATGAAAAAATCCCAAATTCCATATTCTTGGTCATTAAGTTTGTTGTCCTTCATTTTGTAATCACAAAATGAAGGCAACAATACAAAACTTTGACGTTTAAAGTTTCCAATTTCTCTAAGTTGATTCACTATATGATTGAAAGTTGGTTAATTAATCTTTCCTAATTCGTATTCTGATATTTTTATAAACGGTTCTCATCAAGTTTTCTTTGCTTTTGTATGTGTAGTTAAATTTATCAAATCTAATGGCATTCGCTTGATTTTTGAGGCCTTTAAAGACCCTTTTTGCGTTTTAGTGTGTTTGTTTTGGTCCTTTTGTTGCCTTCAATCTCTTGCTTTCGATCACTCACTCATTTTGAGCTATCGTAGGACTTAAGCGAGGTTTCCAATCAAAAGATATTACGGTTTAAGTGGATGTGTTATTGGACTTTAGAATCCTGACTGCATATTTTGAACTTTAGATCTTTTATTTTGTTGTTATGTTGCACTTTTTTATTTTTTAAGTTATTAACTTAAATCACTAAAGTTATAAAGTGCACCTTTTCAACTTATTAATTTACAATTTAAATCACTGAAGTGAAAGTGCACCTTTTCAACCCATTTACACATTACACAAACTTTCACGTGTAATATGTAATGGACCCCAAAAAGTGCGATTTCACTTAAGTGAATCAATTAGACATTTTCAAAATACAAGTCAAGTATGCATTTGAGTGAATATGTAAATTCACTCAAAAAGTGCAATTTACTACATTTTAAATATGGATTTGCATTGGAAATGTGGGATTTAGCATGTTTTGCTCCTTTTTAGGAGGCCAATCACACTTGTTGAGGTGTCATGTCCCCATTCTAAAATATAATATTAATAAATAATGATAAGAAAATCATATAAGTATAGAAATAAGAAATAAAAATTACATATATAATATATTATAAATAAAATAATATTTAAAACAATTAAATAATAATAAATTTAATATGAATAAATGTAATGGGCACCCTAGAAATGCCCAAGAACTGAACCAACTGCTGAAAGAGATTTTAATCTCTTTGCATAGATTTTGGAACCATATAACATGAACAAGAAGGAATTTAACATGAAGATTGAACCACTGCTGAAATAATATTAGTTCTCAAATAATAACAATGAATTCCAAAGGCCAAACCCCAAGGGAATGATGTCTAGGATGTTACAAGAGAGGATAGACGTCCTCTAATGCCAAGAACAAATCTATAATTCACACATCCAAGCTCTTATCAAATGCAATTCACAATCATCCGATGCTAAACAACGAAGCTCCCACCTCTATTTATACTTTCCCTACACTCTTCTAGAAGGAAATCAAATATTAATTAATTGCAAGTACTAGAAGCTTCCCCCTTCCAATAATGAATGCACTCTCTAGAAACTCCTCCTTTGCAATACAATAATTAATTGTGCTTCTAGAAAATTAAATTACTAGAGGCTTCCCCCTTTCCAATAATTAATACACACTCTAGAAGCTTCTCCCTTGTAATACAATAATTAATTAAATTAATTAAATATAAAGTCACCTTTTAATTTTTAATTTATTTAATGACTTTATAGGAAATTAATTTAATTTCCTCTTATGCTCCACTTAGCCTTTGGAGAACGTGAAGGCTAAGAACTCCACTTAGTTGCTAAAAAGATGGGGACATTACAATAAATAAATAAATAAAATTAAATAGAAGAGAATATTGTAGAAAGTATGTTATCTTTCTAAATAAGATTTAATAATAAATGATAATAAATACAAAATAGATAAATAAATAAATAATATAATATAAGTTAACTAAATCTAATAAAAAGGCAAGAGATGTAATAGAAATACGCGATTCTATAAAATTAAGGTATAATTGGGAGGAGAGTTCATTTTAAAGAGTAAGGAAGAAGAGATGAGTTAAGTAAGGATTATTAGAAGAGGAATGAGAAGAAAGCAAGTGACTTTTTCAGATATTTTCAATGACGAAAGGATTTGACTCTTTGAAAGGGTTGTGATTATGAATGATTATGACTCTTCAAAAATATTTTATCTATGAAGAGTCATGACTTTTCAAAAGGATTCTGATAATGAAAGGTTGTGACTTTTTGATAGTATTGTGATTATGAAGTGTTGCGACTTTTTGATAGTATTGTGATTATGAATAGTTGTGACTTTTCAAAGGATTTTGGTTATGAAGTTTTATGACTTTTCCAAAGTTATGTGATTATGAAGGGTTGTGGCTTTTCAAAAGGATTGTGATTATGAAGCTTTGCAACTCTTTGGAAAGGACATGGATGATAAATAAAATATGGGAGGATTAAAAAACAATTATACTTAACAGAGTTGAACTACAAAACTGTCAGAGTAGAGAAAGTAAAGAAACTAAACTAATATATATATTGAATGTTGGGAACTGAAGTAATATATATTCTATGAAGGATTATAAAATAAAAAACTAGAGGGAACAAGAGGTGTGTTCATTTGATATGTTTATTTCATAAATAAATATGAATCATTTGGTTGTTAAAATTATGAAGATCAAGGATTGAGATGAGATCTTTATGGTTCTCATAGAGATCAAGTAAGAAAACTCAAAGATTTGAGGGCATTCTTGATTAAATGTCGGGATTCCAAATTGAAACCCAGAGAGAGATTTGTAGACAATCTCCTAGAGACAATATATATTGTAGTGGTTAATCATATGCATATTTTAGAGACAAGAAGCTTGGTTAGAGGTGGGATCTCTACCAAGTATGTATTGTTAATGAGTTCACTCACTAATAGAGATCCTCGAGGCAAATCTGACGGTTTCCTAACGGAGAGTTACTCTAATTATAGGGTTAGGCAAATCTGAGTAGAGCCTCCTTCAAAGGATTAGGCGGGCTTAGTATGGGAATTAGTACTTAGATGATTTAATAATATTCATCTTGTTAATTTCTAATAATTGTTTTATACTCATATATGTTTATGTTGTCTTTTCCATCTACTAACATTTGTTACAGGTTTTAAGCATCAAACACTCAAGATGGGAGAAGGGACATTACATGAGGCCAACTGCATATTACATCTTACATTTCTTCAATATGCAATGTGTATTTAACTTGGAAAACCACATTTGGCTTGTAAAAACAACTAGTTTTCCTGAAAACTACTTGGCTGGGCATTTCACTTGCATGGTTTTTAAATATGCATTTCATTCCCAAAATCACGATCTGTCTATTGACGTGAAATGCATGTGTAATCACACCCAAAAAGTGCGATTGACTTCACACGTTTGTTTTTCATGTTAAATGGCAATATGTACATGCATGCCAAATGTGCAATCTACACTTGATTTGCAAGACATCAATGTGTAAATGCTCTCCAAAACTGCAATTTTCACTTAGGTGTCCAAATGCAACATGTAAAGCAACTTGAAAAGTGCGATCTGCACTTGGGTTGGCATTAACACATTCATTAAAATATGCAAATAGGCTGGAAAAGTGCGATCTGCACTTCACCTTTCATTTCCAATGTGCAAATGCTATCAAAAACCCCAATTTGTACTTGGGCGTTTTTCCTCAAACATATAAAGGAGCTGGAAAACCACAATTTGCATTTAAGACTCAAATGCGATGTGTAATGAGAGATGAAAAGTGCGATCTGCACTTGAAGACATCATTTGCATATTCTTTAAATGTGTTAAAGAGCTGGAAAAGTGCGATTTTAGGGTCAAAAATGGAAAACATTTGAAAGCTTTGAATGCTATGTGTAAATGCATTTGAAAAACCCGATTTGTAGAAGAGAGTTTCATTCCAACTTCTTCTTTGCTCCAAGATTTTCTCTTTGCTCTCCAAGTAAGTGTAAATCTTTGGTTTTGTGTGCATTTTTTGTCCTTGTTGCTTATTTGATGCATCCTTTTGCTCTTTTCTTTCCATTTAATTAGTTGCAGCCCTAGATTTTTGTTCTGAAACACAAATAAATGTAAAACTCCCATTTTTTGTAATGCAAAAATGTTCTTCCTCTAAAAAATGAAATTACTTGCAAGATTGATGTGTTTGGAAGTCATCGTTTTGTGTCAAAGCAAGAGGTATGTTTTTCTTTTCTTTTCTTTGTTTTGTAAATACTTTGTTTGCTTGTTTTTGGTTTGTTTATGAAGAAAATGATGAAATTTCTCTCAAAGAATGCAAGTATCCACTCACATTTCCTACCTTCATATACATTCCCAAATTTGCCCAACTCCACATTTCCCAAATATTTAATCGGATTTTTAAAATCCAATTACATATTTATGTAAGTTTATAATATTGAGTTTTTACCACATGGAAATGCATTCTTAAAACCCGATTCAAAAGGACTCTCATTTTTTAACACAAAGCCTCCTATCCATATACTCTAAAGCCACATCTACTTGCATTCTTACTTTTTCAAGCCAAGTGGACATATTTTGCCCATATACAATCTACTTTGAAAAACCTGATTTTGTTCATTTTTGCCCAAAAAAGGAGCTGTCCATATCATTTCCAGCCTATCTAAGAGTTCATAAAGTATCTAAATCATACTTAGAACACTTATCCTCCATAGATCTATCATTGTTTTTCAAATCCCAAAAGCCCTCATAGATCCAGTCCCATGGGAAGATGTTTTCACCCTTTGGAATTTTCATGTTACAGCAAATTCTCGAAGTCACAGTATGTCCAAGGAATCCTCACCTTCAAAAGGAAAGGGAAAAAATGAAATATTAGTATGACAAAGAATTGGTGCATAGTACTACATCTCAAGTTTCATCTTCATATGATGGAACTAGAGATACAGAGATTGGTCATGTAGATATGGAAGATTTTCTATAAAGAATTGAGACATCTTGTCAAGAGGATATGCTACAAATCAAGCGAAGCAACATTCACTTGGTCTCCACTTTCCCAATGACAACCCTGAAACCTAAGTTTGTATAGCAATGCGCCAAGCATTTTGACACAAAAACAAAATCTGTCAAGGATACTGATGGGAAAGCCATCCTTAGTTTACAGATATTATAGAGAAAGTCTTCAAAGTGCCAGAAACTTCAGAGTGTGTAAACTTGACAAAGGAGAATTCTTAGCAAATGTGAAATGAGAACAAACTTGACTACATCAAGTTTTCCAATTAGAATTGGTTGATCAATAAGAGAATTGATTTCTAAAGATGGCCAAAGGTGATGCATAGGACTGATTTTTTACTTTTCTAAGTCAAATTTGTGGCCTTAAGGGGTCCAATCATTTTGAACCATGGATGTACAAGTTCATCTACCAGATTCTAGAAAGAAAAGAACACATCTATTGGGGAGATCTCATAAGCACAACAATATGTAAACAATTGATTCAAGTGAAGAGCTCTCTCTCTCTCTCTCTCTCTCTATTCATTCCTACCTTGTCTACATTGCTGCAACTATGGAAACTGCAGACTCTCTACCAAGGGGACAGGGCCTTAGTTCCAATTTGGAACTATTATGAACAACTTATTCTTACTCAAAGCATATACCATTATAGAAGGGTACAAGATGCCTTCTATCGACATTTCAAATGTCACTTTGATAAAGAGTTGGCAAAAAAAAAAGAGTATTTGATGAGGCATGGAAGGTGAATTAGTATGGGTGTTTATTTCTACTGTTCCCAACTCTCACATACATGAGGGTTGGATGCTTTGAAGATGAATCTTATACCCTAGCAAGGTATCCTACCAATAGGATTATCCTTATGGAATTGGCTGGGCAACTCATGATCATGCAAGCTTACCAAGGTACTCAGCACATGCCAGGATTTGGGATTTCCACTTCAAATCCTTTGCAAATTGGCAAGTATGCAATCATTGCGGTGCCTAAAGCAAAGTGTATGGAGAATGAACTTCAGCTGATCACATTAAAGAAATTTAAATCCCAAGAAAATTTTGATTATAGAGGCATGAACTCCAAGATGAAGAGAACATTCACCCATGTTCATCGCATGGAGGATGTCTAGATTGATCTTCGGAGTGTAATAGAAGTGATCAAAATGGATCACAATTGGCTCTCATTACAGTAGATCATAGATCTACACTTAGGGCTCGCTTGGTTCGTTGATATCAACAGGAATTAGAATTGCGAATTCTAAAAAAACTGTAATCCACTGTTTGGGTCGACGAAATGAGAATTGGAATACGAAAAAATTAGAATTCTATATCCTCATTTATCCCTCAATTCGAGGATTCGGTCTTCCTTCCAAATAGTTGGTATTGCTCAAATACCCATTTTAATTCCAATTTTGGAAAAACAAGCATTCCAAATTAATGAAAAAGAATCCCCAATCGCGCATTATGACTGCATCTGCAACTTCACCATATCGTTTGAAGTGTTCCCGTAGGGTGTCTTCTGTCGTCTCCCATGATATCCCGCCTATGAACAGTTTTCCTTGGTCCGAGTCCATTCCAGGGGTCCGAACCCCAAGCCTCCCTTTGAAATTACGGAGAAATATATAAATACAGTACAACTAGGGTTATTCAAAAACCCCATCACAATTGTGATTTGAACTTGTGACCTCGACAAACTTTCAAATATTTGATTAATGAATCTGGGAGCAGAGAAAAAGGGGGAAAAGGACACATTAAATTGGATTGCATTGAAAATTTCTTACATTATCAAGGAAGCTGTTGGGTTTCGATGAAGACATCAGAGGCTTTGAAAGTTTTCTCATCATTGCGTTCTGAGATTGCTCTTGAATGGATTTGAATGGTTCCATAACATTATGTTTTGATTCCTACTCTTCACTAATTCTGCTTCCTGCTCTTCACTAATTCTGCAGCAATAGCGAAATTAGGGCCCATTTTTTTAACCAAACAGGTGTGGAATTACAAATTCTGAATATCAAATGTTTTTTGGTTTGAACCAAACAGTCTCAAAATAAAATCCGGAAACCATAATCTGGACTTCAAGTTCCAGAATCCCAAATCAAAGATTTGGAATGCTAATTCTCAAATCATATTCCTCCAACCAAACAGGCCCTTAGTCCCTATTCCAAAAGGGGTTGAGGATGATGATATGATTTTGGATCCAAAATACCATAATAGTTAGATCGAGAAGTCCACTCCTGCTTCTATCCAATGGCAACAGAAAGGGTCAAAACGGAAAATCAAACAGGTAAAAGGTATTTTTCAGGCATCTCATTCTTCTCCGAAGCTCAGGCTTTAGATGAAGAAGTGGTCATTCTTTCACCTCCACAATGGCCAAAAGCCAAAGAATAATCTATCCTAGACAAGCCTTTCTTGTCTACATTGGACACTAATGTGGATTCTTTTTCTACAATTATTGTACTCACCATTCCCATCTGATAAGTGAACGTTTCAGCAATACCTATCTCTTCTGCGGCTCCTCCTGGCCTCATAGTAGAACAATGCGAGCATTTGGAAAATGTTTTTGAGACCTCTACTTTTCCTACTCTCATAGAAGGTCAAGTTTCCCAACTTGATACTTCAGCCACCAGGTTCGAATTGTTCATAATAGAGTCATCTCAGCAAACACTCATGATACCAGTTGTGCAGATAGAAACATGCATCACGACAACATAAATACAACCAGGATCAATGTTAGCAATAACAACAATCCCAGTGTCCACTGAGGAAGATCTCAGTTTACCAACATGGCTAAAAAGTGTTACTATTAAGAGGAGGAAGTTAGAACTCCCACCAAATAATCTTTATCCTAAGAAGAATAAATCAAAGCTTTCATACACAACCAAGACTGTCTCACAAATCCTTGTTGATTTTTAGAAAGTTACATATGTTGAGATCACAAAATCCTTGGTCGACAAACCTCTTGAAGAACTTAGTGCTTGTAATATTCTAAGGTTCAAAGTTTAGAGTAAGATGCTGACTGTATGGCTGTGGGGAATTTCGTCAAATAGTTCTGAGGTAAGCTTAGTGTGTTTAATATCACTATGAATGAGTATAAACTTTGCCCCAAAAACTTGTCATGCATTCAAATACTTTACCATCAGGAATTGTATAAATGTTTCTTGTTTGTATTCACCAAATGAATGAAGAAATATTATTCACCCCGCCCAGATTTCTAACAAATAATAATCTAGTCAATATTAAATGTCTCAGTCTGCTACTAAGGTAGAGATGGAATCTCTCAGATTAATGCATAGAATACACAGTTAACAACAGTAAGAAATTCTGTAATGGAACTAGAAAAGTACAGACCCATATTTTCTTAATGCCGAGTTGGAGTTGAGTTTCGAAATCTCAGTGGAGTTGACTAGCACTCGCGAATGACAAGGATAGATTGCTGATTTCCAGGCCTAGTCTTTATTGGGAGGTCTTTGCAATGCATGTTGGGTAATAATGCCTCCACCTCGAACGGTTTCTTCCTCACAACTCTAACACTTGACCCGTATCTGCTATGTGTTATCTAGACGTGAATGCTTATTGTTAATGGCACACAAAAATCTCAGCCTCCTTGTTCGAAGACCACTCACTAACGTGGAAGATAAGCACATGTTTTTCCCAACTAGTGCGACACACTTCAGTTGTCCATGGCCCGCGATTTTCCTACCTGTGCCTAGAAGTATTTGGCTGAGCTCAACCCATGGGGTGCCCTTCAAAGCATTTACAATATACAGCGACCAACGCTTGCTATTGCATAAACTATTTGTACTACCACTTCTCGTGATCTGAAACTCGTTCTGAAACCATTGGCTACCTTGTAAAAACGTAGCTATGAAAATAAAACCAAAACTTTGAGTTTGCTAGTTATTCAAAGCTCATACCTTCCTCAACTTCGATTTCCTGAACTTTTGTGCTGATTTTCTGCCCAAACTTGTATTGCACTGAATGTAGGAAGATTGGGGTGACGTCCAACTTCCTTTGAACTCAAAAACTTGAGGGCTTTCATCCTCCAGTTTCAGGCCAGTCACATTTAAGCAACCAGAACTCACAATATAACTTTTCATAAATTCTTGTGTGTTCTCTAATCCCAATGCAAGCTCTCATTTATAACCTCGAAGTGAGGAAAAACACAAGGAGCAAGGAATGTGGGATTAAAACTTCATTTTCGTCTTGTAGTCACTTAAAGCCACTTTATAAAGTAAATAGCTTTATAACATAAAAATGACTTGATTCCACACACTTTAATAAAGTTATGAAGTAAATAAAATTAAACTTCCATTGTGATTGGTAGGCATCCTATTAGATAATGGCGTTAATCTATCCGGATGTGGAGATAGATTAAACTGGCACCCAAAATACTAGTGCTGAGAAGGGGACATGACAGTGCTTAAGATTACAAGTTCACTAAAATTGAACTTGGAAAACAATCGCGGTTAGGATGTCAGAAGGATGTGCAAGATACAATGATGAACTTTGGGAAAAAGAAAGAATCAGCTTAAGTTGGAGGATACTCGTCACCATGAGATTATTTGTTAGCACTCTTCACAATCCATAGGATTCCCAAGTATTTGGTAACCCTTTAAGGATAATTAGGATAATTCCACATCATCTACATTATTTCCAATGGTTGAAAGTTGATCTTTCAATTCTAAAATTCTCGTAAAATAAGATGTAATTGATTCTCCTTTATTCATCTTGATATGCAGAAGTTACTATTTTAAGGTGAGCCATCTGCTCATATTATTGATCTCATATGTATTTTGAATAGTCATGAACATATCATAAGCAAATTGTTAATTTTGATATAGTTGGAAGGATATGATCCTTAACAACATTGATAATAATTTTCACGACCTTATTGTTATGTCTTTTCCATATTGTTTTATCTAGATCATTATCAAGCATCGATTTATTTTCTTCTACATATTGATTTAGTTCAAGTTCTGTTAGGACGATCATGACTCGTATTCTCCATGATATGAAGCTTGATGCTCCTTCAAGTCTCATTCTCAACAGGTGAATAGAAGAGCTGAAGCAACAAAGGGTTGGTTTGAGAAAATTGTCACAGAGGGAGTTCAAGCCATAAGGGATGCGCACAAAGTCCTTGGACACCATAGAGGTATTGTCTCCAAGCTCAAAGATACACACTCCTTCAACTAAAAACTAAAAACCTTGGATGAACACTTGAACATCTGGAACAAATGTCAGAAGCAGACTTGGATGTTTTGACCACATATGGAATCATCCCATCCCGAGACACGTTTTATGAATATCAGGGGTTCATGGTCAACAAAGTACTGGTAATAGAAGGGCTAGTGACAGAGGTGCAAGAAGCCCTTAGAAGCTACAATGTTGTTGAAACTGACATAGTAGATAACCTTGATAAGATCGGATGTAAAAAAGTTCACTGATGATAACCTGTTGGCAGAGGAAACCCTAACCTCATAATTAATTGATAGAATCAACGCAAAAATTTGAAGCGGATGATTTTTGGGTCCATGTTATGAATAAATTTTCAACCTATAAATTTTCAGCAAAGCACCTGTGGCAATTTATCGAAGAGTTATCAAGCCGTCAAGAAATGAAATGCCATAGTTATCAAGGTGATTGCAGTGACACAGAACATAGGAACTCCTGACACTTAAGTCATCCGTGATTGTGTCACCAAATACAAAAGCTTAGTTGATAATCTGTAAGATCGATTCAGAAAATTTCAGCATTTTCTTCAATTTTTTGTAGTTCATATGACATGTTGGGTGTAATTGACTTGCATGCAATTGAATTACATGTACCTTTAGTCATCTAATTGAATAAGTCTTATTTCCTTTTTGACTTAGTCAAGGTGGTTGAGTTTCTCCCACCTTTTCCTCCTCTTTTCTACTACTCATTTGCCTATATAAGAGAGTGCCTTCCATTGTAAATATCATCTATTTATATGCAAGAAAACTCTGCACAAGTTGTGTAATTATAAGTATGATTTATTTGTGCAAGTTTCAAAGAGAAGTGAATAAAAGAAGCAACTTGTTTCGAAGTTGTGTCTGCGAACGATCGCGGTAGTGCAAATTGTAAGCTACGTCTATAATTTGTGTTACTTTCTTGAATTCATGCATTCTTGTCTATCTTCAAAGCATTCATAGAATAGGTACTTTTAGTTTGTATACTGTGATAACTTAGGAATTACATTTAGAAATCATTGCTTGTGGAAGTTTGTGTGCGTCATTGGTGGTAGCTCATCTTTGAAGGATTGCATAGGAGTCTGTGAGCACCATGTTCGACCTTATATCTTAGGAAATAGACATAAATCTAAGCTATTATGCTTACAATCAATCTGTGAGTTGATTAGAGTTTATTGGTATCACTGTTCCAATTTGGGATAGAAGTGTAGTTAGAGATTGATTGTGCTCATTATGCTTTTTGAGTAGTTGGATTCTTTCCTAAACAAAGAGGAAATAATATTCGTAACTTCCTTTCAGTTTCTCTCAACTTTTTGCTTAACTTGAGTTGATCCAAGTAACAGTGAGAGGGGGGAGCCTTTCCTTTAATGTAGGAGAGACTTTGTCTCACTAGTTGTGGCTAGAACCCTTGTTTTGTAGCAAGAGTTCTCAAAACTTTCAGTTGCAAAATATCCACCCAACAAAGTTCATTGTCCTAATTGACCCTGTAATGAACCTTGCTAGTTCACCATGAATCTATGTTGTAGAATTCATTTTTTTTTGTATTTTGGAAGTTCATATTTTTTTGTGTTTTCAAATATTTGTTTTCTTTTTTGTTTATTTAGAGATTGATAGAAGACAATGCATAGAAATGGGAAACTCACACTAGCTTTATTTGCAATGTGAATAATTACAATGATATGCAATAAAATGCAATGCACACACATTTTTAATTTTTAACACAAGAACTATATACAACAGATGCAAATGCTGGTCTCCAGCTGAGATTTAAACACATAAATTCCAGCAGCACTGGCCTTGAATTTACAAATGCAGCGATGTAAATGCAATCACTGCTGCCTTAAAACTGATCGCAGCCCTTCTAGAAACCCATGCTAATACCTCTGACATCCTCAAAGCTCACAACTGTCCAAACACCAGTAATATTGTTGAAACTAGTGCCTAGAAATGCATGAAGATAACCAACAATAAGCAGAAGAAAAAACTAAAACAAAGAACACCAGAAATATCCTGGGAAAACCCTTCAAGAATGAAGGGAAAAAAACCCAGCCACACAATACAAAATATCTTTATTGATAATGAAATGTTCAAGTGTACAATGCTTATCGCACGATGCGAATATATAACAATAGAAGAGACTCTTCATATTCTAACCTAAGGTTTCTTGAGTTTCTCATAACTCCTATAATTAATTAAGACTCTTCGAATATTCATGCCTCAATGCATGTGAATGACACATGTCATTTACATTTATAATATTACAAATTAAACTTTAAGTGTCGTTTTCAGCTGAAGATGACAATAACGGTAATAACGTTCATATTTCCAGAGATAAAGATCTCTATTGCAGCTACTATCTTCAACAAATATAACAGAAAAAATGTGCTTCTCTAGTATGATTTGATTCAGAAAAATTAACCCAAACAGCAGCAATTGATGGCACCAATCATTAACAATTGAAAACCAATTCATAGTGTAAGAAAAGTTTGAAAGAAATTCACTATTTCTTCAGCACAAACCCTCAAACTCCAAATTCACCACAAAATGCACACAAAAGATATCCAAGAATGATTTCATTTGCGACAAGCCATTGCCTTTATAATAATAAAACAAATCTTCCTTATCACCCTAACAATTAGCTTCATGAAAATTCTTTACGCTTAAAATGCCACTTGCTGTATACTTAGGCACATATTTGAACAAAATAATTTATTAACTCCCTTTGGCTCCAAAAACGACCTTTTCATCAATATCATGATATTCTAACACACAAGGTCATTGTTTCTTGTGCCCAAAATCTAAAACTTTTCAACCCAATTCCAATGAGCTATGACACTAAGGTGGTCAATATGCAATACCAACAAAAATAACAACCTTAGCATATTTAATTAAATAATAATCATAATTCACCCGTCTTGCAAAAATGATTGAAGAAGAATTAGAATCAAAATCTGATAGCACATGAGTGATCTTGGTGAACAAGACAATGAATGAACCCGACGGGGTGATTTACTAAAAATAGGCACTGCCTCCAATATTCTTGGAATCCAAACCATAGTCTATGTATAAAAACTAAGAGTGTCATTCGACTCTTCTAACTCATCTGTGCTCATCCGAATCATCGATTGACTTACTACAAATAGTAAATCCCACCGAACGGAGCCATAACTCTCAACATGGTCCTCTAATCACCAGTATTAGTCTTCAAGGACCCAATAATAGGCTAAATCCATCCACTATCATGGTCATGCTTAAAAGGGGACATTATAGGCCCTTACGAGTTTTTAATTTGTGAGGCCATGACTTCTTCCCAGGGATCTCATCTTTACCCAAATAAGAATTTAGGGCCATTTGTTTTCAGGGAACTCTATAAACCCATAAATAAAAGCTTCAAGAATTTTTAGTATCATTTAATAAGAATAATGACTAGACCAATTTTCCTCCAAAAAGGAAAATGCATGCTAGCTGAAGATGGAAACTCCACAGAAGATTTAATTTTCAATGAATGAATTGGAGCAAAGCATTTGTATGCTAAAAAAATGTACATGAGGCATCCGCATAACCCTAATTGAAGAAAAGAATGCACACAAAAAATCAGTTCTCAAGGCCTTATTCTATTTGCTTTAAAAGCCACTATATGGAAGCCAAGCGCAAGGATGTGAGCTATTATTTAGATTTACTAGATTTGGCTTGAGTATCAAACTATTTTATCTTATTTGGAAAACTGACTGGTTTTAGACATTTTTTGATGTGCTTCATCAGGTTTGAATTATCCTCCTGGGCCTGTTCTGGTTTTCAAGTTTCTCTTCTACCTTAATGCTGCACTTAGTTGCTTGCCCTAAAGAAAATCTTAAAGCTCCTGCATTAGAGATATTATTAAATTAGTTTTCAGGCTAGCCTCACAGAGTGTCTGAAATTCTTTCTAGTTATTATTAAATTAGGTTTCAGGCTAGCCTCACAGAGTACCCGAAGTTCTTTTTTTCCCAACTTTTATTCGGTCTTACCAGATCATAGTGGGCACTCTTGCTACTCAGATAATAGTTACAGGAAAGAGAATAAATAGTGATGACTAGTTCATGCATTAATTGCTGAATCATGAGCGAATTGAAATATGCAGAGATCACTTTATTATTTGTAAGTCTGAGTGAGTTCTGAACCATACTTCTGGCTTTGATGTCTGTTAACATGTTTCTGCCATTGCCCATTTGCTCATATCTTCGTATAAATGATGGTTCAATGGAGGAAGAATGCTAGTTTTGAGATTATTTAAATACATTCTTTATATGATGAAGAAAATGAAATGTTTATCGAAATTTTGTTCCATATACTAAATGTAAAAAATGTTAAATGCTACACTTCGCGTGACTAATGGGTAGAGTTGCCATAATAAGCAGAGCTGACAAAGAGGCCTAAAGTCTTTCCTTGCCAAATTTTATTCCTTTTTATAAGACTTATGAATAGTGTGCATTAACACTTTCTTTGTAGCTTCCTTCTGTTCAGTAGGTCTTGCTGCTGAGATAATAAGTAGGTATGACTAGTTCATTCATCAATTGATTAATGATTTGATGTGGGAAGTGTAAATTTTAGTAGATCTTGGTTTGGACTTATCAAATTGTTTCAGTCTGTTTTCTATGTTATAGCAGACTGGTGTCTTCCTTCTATAATGTCAGACTCTTTATATTCTATATTCTTATTGTGATAATATCCTATTCTTATCTGAGATCAGACTGCCACTTTATTAATATGATTTTCAGATATGAGATAGGAGTTAATATATATACGTATTTGAAGCACAACCAAGTAGGGGCATGACCCTACGTGGTCATGCCTCAATAGACTAGCACCGGTTCGTAAAGATTGGTTAGCCGAAAACAAAAACCATATATGCCACGATGTGGGAGACCCGATAACAATGCAAAACATAATATTAATCACAGGATGTCACTCAATAATCCAAGCGGTGTGACAGAGATGGAACCCATTCGATGGCAACAGTTTTAATGCCTATCGTCATCATAATATGAGGTTAATCGGCAGTGGACAATTCTATGAAGTAATCGATATATCCGGATGTTATGATAATGTATTTACGATGGAGATACTGCAATATTAAATTGGCAGTAATTATATTATACACACACACACAAATATCAATTACTAACTACTGAGCATATGTTTCAATACTTAAATGCTAACATTCTTAACACTTTTAGCAATGAGGGATTAAAACTTCTTCATACAATTAAGTATGACTCAATTATATTTGATAGAATACGGTATCTGGCAACATCTGGTCTAAAGAACCATAATAGCTGATTTTCATGGTGTCCGGCAAAATCCGGCCTAATAACCATGATGGATATCAATGTGTTTGACAGAATCTGGCCTAATAACAATGACACCAATAATTTTCATGATGTCCGGCAAGATCCAACCTAATAATCATGATGGATATCAATGTGTCCGGCAGAATCCGGCCTAATAAAAAAGACACCAATAATTTTCATGATGTCCGACAAGATTCAGCCTAATAATCATGATGGATATCAATGTGTACGGCAAAATCCGGCTTAATAACAATGACACTAATAACCTTCAATACTTTTGGTATTAAAAGGTTGGTCATCTATTGATAAGACTGTTACCTTACAATAGAGACCTTTAAACACATATCAAAGATCGTCACCTCCCATTTAATAAGTTTGCAAACAATATAAATTAATATAATATTCATGAATAAATTTACAAAAAACTGTAATTACATATTTGTCATGCCAAGTTTAGATCTAAAATACTCTATTTTCACTCTTGCAAGAGGTTTAGTGAAAATGTCAGCATTTTGATCATTTGTGTTAACGTAGATCAGCTTGATCACATTCTTGTCAACCATGTCTCTGATATAGTGGTAAGGAGTCTCAATGTACTTTGATCGATTGTGGAACACTGGATTGTCCAAGACCATTAGTACCACTACTGGATTGTACTTTGACCAATAGTGCCACTTAGATATCTCGAAACATGTTTAACAACCATTAGGTGTATTTTCTTAAGTTAACACATAAAGTGACTTAGTACATTTGTGGAATAACATATATTAGGCCTAGTGTTTACCAAAAACATGAGAGATCCAATAATTTGTCTATAGAGGGTAGGATCAATAGATTCTCAATGTGTTGCTTCCTCTTTTAGCTTGTGTAAATTAGTTTCCATTGGAATTTCAAGTGGCTTGCTGTCCATCATCTCAAATATATTCAGAATATCCTGAGTATATTTTCCTTGATTTAAGAATATGTAATCTTCCTTTTAACATACTTCTAGACCCAAAAAATAATTTAGTAAACCTAGATCTTTCATGTCAAATTCAGCAGCAAGATCTTGTTTGCATTTAGCAATAAGATAATCTTCACCTATAATCAAGAGATCATCAACATAAAGAACTAATATGATCATATCTCCATTAGAAATTTTACAATAGATATTAGGATCAACTTCATTTTTAGAGTATCCTGCTTTGATGAGATAGTTGTCAATTCTTTCATACCAAGCTCGAGGTGCTTGTTTAAGGCCATACAATGCTTTCTTTAGTTTACATACATAAAAGTTTTCATTTTTTATCACAAAACTTTCAGTCTATTCAATATAAACTTCTTCATTTATGACTCCATTTAAGAATGCAGTTTTCACATCCATTTGATGCACCTTCCATCCTTTTGCTACTACTAATGCAAGAATTGCCTTGACTGAAGTGAAACAAGCAATTGGGGCAAAAGTTTCTTCATAATCAATACTTTCCTTCTGTTAAAACCCTCAAGCAACAAACCTTGCTTTATGTTTCTCAATGCTCCCATTTGCTACATATTTGATTTTATAGAGCCATTTAGAAGAGACAACATATTTGACTTTAGGTCTGGGTACAATATCCTAGACATCATTTTGTAGTACTGATTGATATTCTTCAACCATAGCATCTTTCTACGCATGACAAGTTAGGGCTTCTTCAACAGATGAAGGTTCAGATTTAGTGAGCTCAGTTACTACTGCAGTATAATATGATTTATTTTTGGTTTTCTTGACTTCCTTAGTAATTTCGTCTGGTTCAATATCATTTTCTTCAAGCATTTTTCTTGCCCACAAAGGTCTCTTTTTGATATTTGAGATGTTTCTATTTTCTGCATCTTGTATTGATCTAGTTTCTTCTAATATATTCTCCCTCTAAGTTTTAGATTGTGGACTTTCATCTAAGTCTGTTGAGGGCTCATCGTCTATGCTTATAGATAGTTTTAAGGCGGTGTTCTCCTCGAATACAACATCTTTGCTTACTTGTACTAATCTTTGTCTAGGAACATAGATTCTGTATCCTTTTGAGTTTTCACTATACCCAACAAATATTCCTTTCTTTCCGGATGGTTCTAACTTAGTTCTTCTTTCTTTAGGTATATGTATATACACAAGACAACCAAAAATCTTAAGATGACTTAAGTCAGGTTTATTTCTTGTAAAGACTTCTTCAGATGTTGTATTTTCTAGAATAGAGTGTGGACATTTGTTTTGTATGTATACAACAGTATTTGTGGCTTTCGTCCAGAACAGAAAGTGTAGGTTTTGATCATGAAGCATATCTTTTGCTACTTCAACAATAGTTCTATTTTTTCTTTCTGCTACCCCATTATGTTGAGGATTATAAGGTATTGTATACTCCCTCTTAATCCCAACAAATTTACAGAAAGCTTTGAAATTTTTGAAGGTATATTCTCCCCCATTGTCACATCTTAGAACTAATCTTTGTCTAGGAACATAGATTCTGTATCCTTTTGAGTTTTCACTATACCCAACAAATATTCCTTTCTTTCCGGATGGTTCTAACTTAGTTCTTCTTTCTTTAGGTATATGTATATACACAAGACAACCAAAAATCTTAAGATGACTTAAGTCAGGTTTATTTCTTGTAAAGACTTCTTCAGATGTTGTATTTTCTAGAATAGAGTGTGGACATTTGTTTTGTATGTATACAACAGTATTTGTGGCTTTCGTCCAGAACAGAAAGTGTAGGTTTTGATCATGAAGCATATCTTTTGCTACTTCAACAATAGTTCTATTTTTTCTTTCTGCTACCCCATTATGTTGAGGATTATAAGGTATTGTATACTCCCTCTTAATCCCAACAAATTTACAGAAAGCTTTGAAATTTTTGAAGGTATATTCTCCCCCATTGTCACATCTTAGAGATTTAATTTTCTTTGACACTTGATTTTCCACCAATTCTTTGAATTCTTTGAATTTTGATAACACCTCATTTGATTCTTTAACTTTTAGAAAGAAAATCCAAGTCTTCCTAGAGTAATCATCAATGACGGTTATGTAATAGGAGTAACCTCCTAGAGAGTTGGAATGGGCCCACATAGATCAGAGTGAACTAGTTCCAGGATTGATTTAGACTTGTGTTCACTAGGAGGGAAAGGTTTTTTAATGGTCTTTCCTAGAGCACATCCTAGTTGGTGTAGACTTATCAAATTGTTTCGGTCTGTTTTCTATGTTATAGCAGACTGGTGTCTTCCTTCTCTAATGTCAAACTCTTTATATTCTATATTCTTATTGTGATAATATCCTATTCTTATCTGAGATCAGTATTCCACTTTAATAATATGATTTTCAGAAATGAGATAGGAGTTAATATATATACATATTCGGAGCACAACCTTTACATATATGTTTAGAATTTAGGTTTGGAATTCCATAGGTGATTTTTTCTATCTTTGGCAGTGAACTAAAACCAATATGCCCAAGTCTTCTATGCCAAATTTCATTAGATTTAGTTATTTCATGATTAAGAACTTGGTTTTGAATGTTGCATAGTTTATATAAGGTCCCATCTCTAGTCCCTATGGTGATAGCACTTTTAGACTTGAGTTTTTAGGCTAGTACACAACTTTGTCTTCGTTGAATGTAACTTGAAATCCTTCATCTGTTAATCCAAAGATTGAAATTAGATTTCTTTTTATTCTAGGTGCAAATAGAGCATCTTTCAACCTTAATGTAACTCCAGTCCTTAGTTGAATAGAGCAAGTCCTAATACCTTTGATTGGATGAGTGGAGTTGTCTCCAATAGTAACTCCTTCAGATCTATAATTTTCAAGTGTTTCAAATTTATCTTTAAATCCTATTATATGTCGGGAAGCACCACTATCTATTATCCACACACTTTCATTAGAGTTTATCTCACTTGATAAAGCAGAGTAGAATAATAGATTTTCATCTTTCTTACTTTCGGCTAAAGAGGCTAAGATTATTCCCCTTTCAAGATATTTACTAAAGATATGTCCTTGGACAGATCAGTTCTGTTGAACATATTATTCTTTTTCTTATAGTCATGTTTCTTTCCTTTAAATTTCCTCTTTTTCCCTTGATAATTTGGAGCTGAAAAAAGAGCTTGATTTTCTCCCTCTTGATTTGATACAATACCTCTGGAAATTAATCTTGACACTTCTGATGTACAATCAATCTTTAGTTGATCAAACAAAGGGATTGAAGGTCTACTGATAACTTGAATGAATGCTTCTCATGATAGTGGTAATCCTCTAAGTGCTAATATAGAGAGTTCTTGATCTTCTACTTTGTTTCCAATGGAATTTAGATGATTTTTAATTTCAGAGATCCTTCCAAAATAAGATGAGATTGTTTCTCCCTTATTCATTTTACTATTCATCAGTTGATTCTTCAAAGTAATCAATCTGCTTGAGTTGTTGATTTCAAATGCATTTTTGATTGTTGTAAATACTTCAAAGGCTTTCTTCAAATTTGATATGGAAGGAATTATGTGATCCTTTACGGAGTCTACTATGATTTTCTTGGCTTTATTGTTTCGCCTTTTCCAAGTGGTTTTTTTTGTTTCATCTTCCGGAATCGAAATATTAGATTCAATGAAGGATTCTAATTCTAGTTCTTCAAGGATCGTCGTAATCCGAAGTTGACATGTTTACAACACCTTCAAGTCTGTCTTCTACTCTTACGTTATTTGACATGTTTGGTTTTGATAGTCTCTCCACCAAGTAGGCTCTGATACCATGTAAATTTTAGTAGATCATAGTTGGTGTAGACTTATCAAATTGTTTCAATCTGTTTTTTGTGTTATAGCAGACTGGTGTCTTCCTTCTATAATGTCAGATTCTTTATATTCTATATTCGTGATAATATCCTATTGTTATCTGAGATCCGTATGCCTCTTTATTAATATAATTTTTAGACATGAGATAGGAGTTAATATATATACATATTTGAAGCACAACCAAGTAGGGGCATGACCCTACGTGGTCATGCCTCAATAGACTAGCACCGGTTCGTGAAGATTAGTTAGCCGAAAACAAAAACCATATATGCCATGATATCGGAGACTTGATAGCAATGCAAAACGTAATATTAATCACGGGATGTCACCTGATAATCCAAGCGGTGTGACATAGATGGAACCCATTCGATGGTAACAGTTTTAATGCCTATCGTCATTATAATATGAGGTTAATCGGCAGTAGACAATTCTTTGAAGTAATCGATACATCTAGATGTTATGATAATGTATTTATGATGGAGATATTGCAATATTAAATTGACAATATATATATATATATATATATATATATATATATATATCAATTACTAACTACTGAGCATATGTTTTAATCATTTGAAATTTGTAAATTAGGGTCAATACTGAACAATAATTCCATATTGTGACAAACCAACCTGTAGTATTTCTGGCATTGTTGTCTAGCAACATGTTTCTGCCATTGTCCACCTCATTACATGATTGTGGCCATAAGGATAACAGTTTCTAAGATCTTTGTCAAGAAACAGTTGTCAATGAGTGCAAGATTGAACCTCGAGTCTTAGGTATTTTTCTTACAAATTGTTAATGAACATATCAATCCAGGATATACTCTCATAGTGGTTGAATATGCAAGATCAATGGACATGAGAAAATATGGAAGAGAGCCACTAAAGTAGAGCTCGAAGGTCAATAATATCTCTTTGCAATTCAGTACAAGAAAAAAAACATTGCCTTGTTGCTTTTGTAGAGTTTCTGTAAATTGTATGTGATCAGACTTTAATAGCTTCTAATTTGTTTGCTGAAGATGATCTTCCTTCTAACTGAACTTGGAGAAGAGATGCCAATATCAATTGTTATTCTGAAACGTTTTGTTTTAGCAAGTATTCGAGTTTAGGCAGAATTGCTTAAAGGAGCAGATTTGATCTATTTTTGTTTGTCCTTTAACTACATTTCCATCCTATATAAATATGCAACCAAAGGGCATGTCTCTCTAAGAGACATGTCCCTATCTAGTTCGGCCATGACTAGTTTTTCCAGAATCAGCGCTCAAGGGAAAAGACATTAGTTAGTGTTTATCCTAACTAATTAAAGACAAGTTAGACTTATCTAATTTAACCCAAGGGAGGCACCGATACCTTACTAAAATGAGGCAATTGTATATATAGCCTATCGCAATAAAGACATAGATTTCTAACTCTGATCCATACGATATGTACTTTCAGATCAGCATGATTAATAAGTTACAGAATTAACACTCCCTCTTAATTTAATAATCATACTGAGAGATAACATATCTAACATCATCAAATATGATGAATAAGCATAGATTAATACTTTATATCTATCTGAATCTTCAGAGTATGTGGTGTCATGAACACATGATAATATGTCATATTACTAAACTTATGATATGACATATCTTTGGTACTAGTCATTAACATTATTGCAAAGAATACAATATACAGGATAAAATTCAGAGAACAATTAAATTCTTCATTTATCCAAGTTGTGACTCATAGGTACTGGCATTCCTATATCACAACATGATCCTGAGTTAAGATCTACCAGAACACAAGATAAGCGCCGGAGAATAATAAAATTCTCCCTTTATCCAAATTGTGACTTATAAACATAGCAATGTCTACATCACAATGTGATCTTGAACTCATCTAGATCTTATAGTAGAACTCTATTGTTTAACACATTATCTAAGAGATCGTCATCTCTCATAATGTCATTCATACAAGTGTTCATTATCTCAGAGATCGTCACCTCTAAAATAAATGATGGAGCCCATAACAGTCAATAGCCTGACAATAAAATTATTTTATTAATAATTTAAAAAATACAAATGAATTACAATTCAACCATGCCAAGTCTTTTCCTAAAGTGATCTATCTTCACTCAAGAGAGAGGTTTGGTGAGAATGTCTATTGTCTGATCTGCATTGCAAATGTATTCTAATTTTACAATATTCCTGGCTACCATATCTCTTACATAATTGTAAGGAATTTCGATATGCTTGGACTTGTCATGGAAAACTAGATTCACAGAAAGCTTGATGAAACTCTAATTATCACAATGAATAATCGTAAGATTCATGGCTTGCCCAAATAATCCCACAACTAACTTTCTAAGCCAAACTACTTCCCGACAGGCTATCGCTGCTGCAATGTATTGGGCTTCTGTGGAACTTGGTGCCACTGAAGACTATTTTCTGCATATTCATGATATCATTGCTCATCCTAAACTGAAACAACATCTTGAAGTACTTTTTCTATCCTTAACACTTCCAACTCAATTTGAGTCTCTGAATTCACGTAAATCCAAAAGTCAATTTTCTCATATTTGAGCCCAAGGTTAAGAGTGGCTTTTAAGTATCTCATAATGTGTTTGATTGCAACTAGGTGAATCTCCTTTGGCTCACACATAAATTGACTTAAGGCGTTAACAACATAGCAAATATCAGGTCTTGTATTTATCAAGTACATAAGGGACCCAATCATATGTTTGTAGAGAGTAGAATCTACGAAAGGTGATTCTGCTGCTGCTTGTTTAAGTTTATGTAGATTATTCTCCATTGGAGAAGACAGACTTGTAGTTCCACATTCCAAATCTCTTCAAAATATCTAATGTATACTTCCTTTGATTAAGTATAATATTGTCAGAATTTTGCCGTACTTCTAGTCCTAGGAAGTAATGAAGGAGTCCCAAATCTTTCATCTCGAATTCTCTGATTAGATCTTTCTTGCATTGATCTATGAGATGATCATCACCTGTTATTAGTAAATCATCAACATACAGTATCAAAATTACCATATCATCTTTATCCCTTTTATAATATAGATTTGGATCCGCTTCATTTTTGTATAATCCTAAGCAGGTGAGATACTTATCAATTCTTTCATACCAAGCCCTTGGAGCCTGTTTAAGCCCATAGAGAGCTTTCTTGAGCCTACAAACAAAAACTTTAGGATCATGAGTTTCAAATCCTTCAGGTTGCTCCAAATATACCTCTTTTGTAATCTTTCCGTTTAGGAATGATGTTTTCACATCCATCTGATGTACTTTCCATCCCTTCGATGCTGCAATAGCTAGGATTGCTCTTACAGAGGTGTGTCTGGCAACAAGAGCAAAGGTTTCTTCATAATCAATCCCTTTTTTTTGAGAGAATCCCCTGGCTACAAATTTGGCTTTATATTTTTCAATGTTGCCGTCAGCAACATGATTTATTTTAAATATCCACTTGGAAGAGAACAGATTTTCCTTCAGGTCTAGGAACAATTTCCCAAACATCATTCTTCAAGAATCATCATGATTCTGAATTTCCAAGTATCAAAGTGTTCTTTCCCATCAAACTTGTCCTCGGGTCTAATTGTGTATGTCACTAGAGATAGGAGAATGATGCTAGATATATATCAAGTTTGATTATTTAATTTGCAGAGCCTAGGTTCAACTACCAGAGCTTTGTTACCATGTAAAGTTTCTGCAAATTGTATGTGATCAGTCTTTAATAGCTTCTAATTTGTTTGCTGAAGATGATCTTCCTTCTAACTGAACTTGGAGAAGAGATGTCAATATCAATTATTATTCTGAAATGTTTTGTTTCAGCAAGTATTCGAGTTCATGCAGAATTGCCTAAAGGAGTAGACTTGATCTATTTTTGTGTATCCTTTAACTACATTCCCATCCTATCTAAATATGCAACCAAAGGGCATGTCTCTCTAAGAGACATGTCCGTATCTAAGTCAGCCATGACTAGTTTTTCCAGAATTGGCGCTCAAGGGAAAAGACATTAGTTAGTGTTTATCCTAACTAATTAAAGACAAGTTAGACTTATCTAATTTAACCCAAGGGAGACGCCGATACCTTACTAAGACAAGGCAATTGTATATATAGCCTATCACAAGAAAGGCATAGATTTCTTACTCTGATCCATACGATCTGTACTGTCAGATCAGCGTGATTAATAAGTTACAGAATTAACAGTTTCCAGTCTTTTTTTTTTACATCTGTGTCATTTATTAAAATAATTAGTTCTCAAGCACTCTCTATATTCAGGACATCCTTATTTCCTTGAATAATTAAGTCACGGGACTATTCAGTAGTTAGATGCACTTCTTACAACAAATGTACAACAATGAAAGTGACTGTATCATCCCGAATGAGTGCATGTCAAGTACACAGATCTCAAAGTGATTTTTTTAATGAAGTTTTAATTATTCACATTCTCCAAGCTAGGCTAAAAAATGCGGCTATAATGAGGCTTGGCATGTAAATTTTTTAATTTCGTTTTCCACATGCAAAGAAATCTATTTTACTACTTAGTTTGTAACAACTTTGAGAATAATTTAGAATTAACTAGATTTGGATAGATTTTAGACAGTTTCTCATTGACTTTTTTAATGGGAATTTAAAAGTGAAATGTTGTAACTTGCAACTGTTCAATTTTTGCAGCATGCTAGTTGGCCTAAATCTTTTCAGCCATGGGTTTCATCTACTGCACCAAAAAAAGGGATAGATGATGATGACAGTGATTGTGTGGAAGTTGATGGACCGAATTCTGAGGTAATTCCAATTTCATCATTTCAATTGATTTTTCCATTTTGAGGATGCTTTCATATCTGGGATTCTTCTATCATATTAGATCAATGAAGTTGTCATTGGGAATCTAAGGTTTATAAAGATTTCTACAAATGTATTTAATAGTTGTCTTGGGTGAATTATAGGTTTGATAAAAAGAATTCATCACTTGTGTGCTTAACAAATTGCAAGAATGGATTTTTTTCATAAACTTCATGGCATAAAAAGTGAGCTTGGTGTTACTGATTATAGAACAGATTACCGCTGATGTTACAACAGATTTCCAATACTCATGGCGTGGCTCTATGTATAAGACCTGTGTAAAATGAATGTTCAATAGAGTATTGAGCATCTCCCTAATACCATCTAATGCTAGTGCTCAACTGCTTGGCTAGATATCTGTTCAAGGTGTTAATAAATTTCTCCATCAAACTAATCTGGTGCCAGCACTTGACTCTTTTTATTGCCACATGCCATGTTTTAGGGGATTGATTTATTGATCATGTCTAATTATTGTCTGGTTTCGCTTACTGGAAAGATCCCCTTAATTGCAATAGTTTTACCTTGTATTGTTTACTCATGTGCATTGGTTAAAGTTTATAATGTAGTTATGATAAACTGTAATCTAGAAATCCTGGCGTGGAAAAGTTTGTTGAATATAAAGTTTTAACCATGAGCATATATGTTCTTTGGTTGTGACTTCTAGGTGCCGAGCAAGAAGGTAGCTTCTGTTGTACTTCATGAGGATGAGAGGTGAAACTCTTCCTTTTCGTCAAATAGGAAACACTGCTTTCTGATGAAAATTTGAAGTTCGATGTCAAATACAAGATGATTCCACCAATATTCTTTTACCTGTCTTTTCTGAGAAACTTTTGCCTTTTGTTGCAATACTTTGTTTAACCCTTCTCAACTACTGTCCAGAAGAATGTAACATGTAAAAATCTTAGACTATAATTATTAATTTATAGGCTTGTACATCTGGAATTTCTACTGAAAAAATCCTCAGGATTCCCTTGGCCACTTTCAAAGGATTTATTTTCTTGAAGGAGACATTGCTAGCACTATGTGTTGCCAAAGGATTTTGTATAGTTACGTCCTGAGAAACTGCAGGTCATTTGCATGAATCCTTTATTTGCCTTTTTCAACATTTTAAGGAATGCAATTTGTAATTTATTGCTTTTGATTCTAATACTATAGAAGCTTCATGGAAGGAATTCTGGAGATTGACTTTTGATCATTTCTGCTATATTTTAAGCTTCCCCTTATGTTATCCTAGCGAATTTTTAATGAATAGCTTTTAATGTGCATTAAACTAGATTATGCATATTTTATAACCATTAGTTCATAAAATGTGCAAATTAAGAAGCCATTAATTAGTCTTGGCTGGATCCTGACAAAAGAACTTATCTTGTGCGACAAGCATTAGACAAACAATATTACAAATTTCCTCGCACAAGCATAAACCTTTAATGTTTTAGTAGGACCAAGTTTGTAAAGACTAGTTAGAAAAAGCTTGGACTCAATAATTGCTTGGCTGACCTATTTTTTTAAAAGGTTAAGGCTTAGCAAAATCTTGGATGAACTTGGCAAAGTTGTCGAACATTTAAAATTATATAAACTATATTTAAATATTAAGAGAAAAAACATGTCACTGAATTTGTTGAACATACTAATGATTTCCTTCATATAAAAATCAAAATTAGATTTCAATACATACTATTGACATGAACTTCAAAAATATTCTTCAAAAACACACATCACTAAAGTTATGGACTGTATTACTGATTTCTTTCATATATACATGAAGATCAGAGTTCAATGGGTATTGGAATACGAACAGAGAAGAAAGACGACATTCAAAATTAATGATCCTTACCAAATTGAAAGACATCCATATTGGACCTTTATCATACATCCTTTATTTAATGCCCATATTAAGATTTGGCAAGTTGCCAGTTCGGACTCTATTATGGATGTGGGTTTGAAATTTGCTCAATTTTTTTGGGTTTTGGATTCATTTTGAATTTGTTTTTGATAATTGTAACTATTGATGCCAGCATCCTGAGTGTTTCTCTTGTAATGCTCCACTAGTTTGTTGTGCATGCTCTTTAATGTGTAACACTCTACAAAATCTTTGTGGCGAGTATATGAGCTGTTGGAACCTTTGGGAAGGGTGGGGAGAATTTGGAAAATGAAATTTGCAGAAGAAATCTTGCCTAGTTGCACGAGTGACTATAAATTTACAGGATGACACTCTTTTAGTTAGACTGACTGGGTGCAAACGCATTTACGTGAAGAACATATTCAAATTTTATCACGACATCAATAGGAAGTTTACTATGTCGGCACAAAGATTTCCTAGTACTCGGAGGTTGGACTTTATCATCATTTTGGAGAGATTGCAGAGTAGTTGTATTGTTGGTAAAGGAAAGGCTTTGGTTGCCTGTCCATAGTGGTGTTGGTTGAGTTCAGCAAGCATACAGAGTCATTCATTGTGGAGACAAGACACAACTTTGAGGTGAAATGCAAATGGGTTGCCTTCCTCGAGTTGTTCAGTCATACAAGGAACCGCTTGAACATCCCATGAGTCGTATACATGTTAACATATTAAAGATTGTTGGACTGCCGACATAGATTCCAATATTGTGAGTAATCTCCAACCATTGATCATTTCCAAATTGAGCTAAGGCAATGGTCTTCGTTCTCTAGGTACAAGAACTAAGCAATACCCTTTCATGACATGCATTTTCTGTGATCATTCATTGTTGAACCGGTTGTTATTATAAACTTTTTTTGTTGAATCACTTTAATCTCATTTAGCCCCATGCACGATCCTTTCATTTTCTACTATGTATGTTTGGAGTGAATAGTGCTTAAGTAACGACTCTTTCTGATTAATGCAAGTTTTTGAATAGTGCTTAAGTAAAGACATATGTATGCGTGATATTCTAGATATATGTATTTTGAGTGTACATCATATTTGAATATTTACATCTGTACGTATATATGTATGTACATGTAGATATCATGGTATTACTATAATAGAACATGTCTGACATTCCATTGCTTAAACATAACAAATGTTCTTAGTTTGATTTATGCTTAAGTAATTATTTTTATTATTTAATTATATATATTGACTTGGTTAGCTCATGGCAATCACTTGGTATATCCTTTCTTGCCTAGTCCAATTATCCCTTGACCGTTGTGGTTTAGGACTTGGTACCTATTAGCCCAATGGCAGGTGGTGCCCTCATGCCCAATTCCCTCTCTGGCAATGCTTTCTCCCTTCGTCACATTCTTGCAAAAGAAATTTACCATGGTAATGACATATTTCCCATCATTTAGTAAAATCAAAATTACTATAACAATTAATCATATTAGCTATCCATTTCCAATTCATATAACATCATAACGATTAATCACCATTCCAAGTTCCCATGAAATTATAACAAATAACCAACACTTCTATTTCACATGAAACCATAATGATTAACTAATTTAACCAATCAACTCAACTTCACATGAGGTCTCAACGGCTATAAAAAATGTTTATAATTACACAAAAGTAGGGATGTAATGTTAGTGTAAAAAATTATTATTTACACTTTACTTAAGTTTACTTAGGATAAATGCATTATTTTATTAGGTTAGACACCTAGGAGTTTGTGTACTCATATGAGTTGTCATGTTGACAACACGGAAGTAAGCAACTCTATTTTAGCGCATGGTGTCTACAACATTGGAGTTTGCATAATCAACTGAGTTGTCATGTAGACAACACAGTTATTTGCTCTCTAATTAAGAACATGGTGTCTACAACATAATTTTACGTGACACACCCATGTAAGCTTATCCTCTCATCATCGTACTAACTCCTGTGCTCAATGGAGGATAATCCACTCTTGGTGGATATGTGCTTAATTGTGAAGCTTATCATTTTGCTAACTCCTAGACATTCTAGAAGCATTCTAGAAGTCTTTATATTCAGGCACTCCTAATGTACTTGAACATCAATACAACATCAATTATTGAATGATCTAATATCCAAAGATTCAGACATTAATTCGTTATTTGGTCCATATTGTGCTAGTTTTGTGCTTCTTGATCTTGGCATCATTTTGCCCTAAGGCAAATTCTTCATGGTATCATAGCTATACCAAATTCTTACATGGTATCAGAACTATAGGAGAGTCATTTCATAGCCATTGGAGACCATTCTTGCTTCATCTCTTAGAGGGCCACCGATTCAGATCCAGCGAATCTGCAGCTATTGGGAGCGTCTAGAACCAAAGCGGACCTCACCATTGCTTTTGGAGCATCGATTCAGTGAATTTTGACTATAACTTTGCCTACCCTAGGCCATAGTCAAAATTGAGGCAAAATTTTTTTTGCAAATCGGAACTTGAAGGCCCGATTTGCAAAATTGGTATGATCTCTTTAGATCTGTGCAATTGATTTTTAGATTTGCAATCAGATATTGACATCATATTCAGAAGGTTAAAAAACCCCCAAATTGACTTTTGTTTCATCAAAATCAAACATTTGAGGTGAAATCTAGAGTAAATTGATTTTTAGAGGTGCGACGATGACAATTCAGGAAAAATAATTATAGTGGTGATTTTCAAACAGCGATATCTCCCTCATACAAACTCCTTTTTCGAACAATTTTTTTGTTTTGGGGTAGAATTTTGTGATCTACACATTGGTGCAAGATGTTTGAGATCTCTGTTTCTGAATGTTTTTGCAAATCGCAAATGCCGATTTTTGCAACTTCAAAGGCTTAGTTCGGGCTCATCTGGACACATTCAGGTGCTTTTTTTTTTAGAGTGCATGATTTTTTGTCTACTTTCTAGATCTGGTATCAGTTTGGAGTAATTCTAAGTAGATATAGTACTTTCAGAATTTGGTCTCATTTTGGCCTATTGGCACTTGTAATTAATTAGATCCTTGAGAGGTCTTGTGTCTTATCTTGTTGAGTCTAATATAGCTTCATATTTGTTGTTGTAACCAGCAAAATTAGAAGTCCACTTACGCCCTAAATTGACAAGTGGCCTATTGTAAACGCACTAAGTATAAAGTGTCAAATCATACATTGGGGGGGTTCATTGATTATTTTTGCATTTTGGGGGTTGCATACATACATTGATCTCATGGAGTTTTGTTTCACATGTCAGTTTGGTATAAGACCGAGGTTGACAAAAAGGAACTATCACAAATGGAGTGCTTTAATCATTGATCATCTAAGAAGAGAGCATAAGGAAGTATTTCCTTATCTATGTTCCAAAGAACTGCCCTCTGATGATCGTACACCTGTTAAAATAATTTTAGATGTCATTTTTTTCAATATCAATGCTTATTGCCTTGATGTCATTAGAAAGGTCAGTGAACCTTATGATATTTGGATGGCTCTTTGGAAAGCATATGGAGATCCTACAGTTCCTTCATTTCTAGAGGACATTCTACCTCTAGTCACTCCAGTTATGGTACCTACAACTCTAGTTGAGATTGTACCTCCTGATGCTCTTGTTGCTTCTACTGATCCAGTTCCAGCCACAAATGCTCCTGATTTAGTGCAGTAGGAAATGCCATGTCTTCCTATTTCAGCTTCATGGGATGACTTCCTTCCAGACATTGCAGTGTTGTTTGTGGAGTCTTACATTGAAGATGTGGGAGACATCATTGATGACATCAATCTTCTCTTTGTTGAAGAGACTTCTTCACTTGTTGCGAGGGAACACTCTGACCCTCAACCACTTGAGCTTTCTTTCGAGACTGACATAATTGTGGATACTTCTTTACAACAGTTGGAGAAGAACTCTTTTACTTCAGAGGAGACATATGAGTCTTTAGAGATTGTATTCCAGTTTCCTCAGACATCATATTTTCTGAGGATTCTTCCTACTAGTTGGGGAGCATTCTCTGCTACACCTATGGCACCATTTCTTCCTACAAGGAGGAACATCATTCAACTTTCATGGTGTAGCTTCTTCAGTCATCGAGGATCTTCTTTCATGGGTGTGCATTCATCATTGAGGGGAGGCTACATTGCTTCTCTTCCCATATTCCTATCAGGATGCTTCATTGTCTTTGGAGGTTGATTCAGTTTCATACATGGACATGCTACCTTGTTTGCCACCTTCTTTTGGGCATTCACCAGATTGGTTCATGGCATCTACATTCATCAAGGACTTGTCAACATATGAGCAGATTTCAGAGGCAACATCCACACCATACTACATATGGATCCCTCTTCCATCTTCCTATCCACAGTGAGAAGCATACTTGCACCTATACTCGGTGTATCTTCTTCCTAAAGGGAGAAATGTCATTTGTAGGCATTGGATTCTCTTTTGTCTTCAAGCACTCATCATTAGGAGATCCTTCACTAAGGGGGGGATTTCATGGAGGGATTTTGTATTGTATATGCATGATGTATGTCATAATGGGGGGGTCTTGATTACTCCATTCATATGTGCATTTTTTTTATTGTACTCCATTCATGAGGTTTTCCCTCTTTCTCCGTTTTCAGAGAGATTGCATTTCATTGCATTGTATGTACAACATTGCATTTGTACTTAGGTACCTAACATGGCCTAGTAGTCAGGACCCATTATGCATTTCATCATAGCTTTTGTGAGCTTAAGTGCATTCCCCTAAGTTGCACTTAAGGGGGGTGTTAGTGTAAATACTTATTATTTACACTTTACTTAAGTTTACTTAGGATAAGTGCATTATTTTATTAGGTTAGTGTAAATAAAATACTTATTATTTACACTTTACTTAAGTTTACTTAAGGGGGGGTGTTAGTATAAATACTTATTATTTACACTTTACTTAAGTTTACTCAGGATAAGTGCATTATTTTATTAGGTTAGACACCCAGGGTTTGCGTACTCATATGAGTTGTCACGTTGACAACACAGGAGTAAGCAACTCTATTTTAGCACATGGTGTCTACAACATTGGAGTTTGCATAACCAACTGAGTTGTCATGTAGACAACATAGTTGTTCGCTCTCTGATCAAGCACATGGTGTCTACAACATAATTTTATGTGACACACCTATGCAAAGCTTATCCTCTCATCATCGCACTAACTCTTGTGCTCAATGGAGGATAATCCACTCTTGGTGGACATGTGCTTAGTTGTGAGGCTTATCATTTTGCTAACTCCTAGACATTCTAGAAGCATTCTAGAGTCCTTTATATTCAGGCACTCCTAGTGTACTTGAATATCAATACAACATCAATTATTGAATGATCTAATATCCAAAGATTCAGACATTAATTCATTATCATATTGTTATGATCATACATTATTTGGTCCATATTGTGCTAGTCTTGTGCTTCTTGATCTTGGCGTCGTTTTTCCCTAAGGCAAATTCTTCATGGTATCATAGCTATACCAAATTCTTACATGTAACAATTAAAGATATTTAAACCAAGATAGAAAGGAGTTTTAGTTTCTAGCTAAGTTGTCGAAATTCGTTCAAATGTTTTCCGGGCTTGGGTTCTGATTCGTTTTGGGTTCGTTTGTACAAGAATTTCTGTTTTTGTATATATGTATGTACATATATGCAGCAGCAAATAAGTTCATAGACCACTATGCTAATATTAAAACAACATAGCAACATACACCACCATATCACTATTTCAGTTCAAAAACAATATTGTCAACATTATCACAATCAAATATCATCAAGCAAATCATGTTTTTGCCAAATTTAACTACAATAAAGATACTCTTTAAATTTTGTTCAATCCATAGTTTTATAAACATGTTAGCCTATATGCACAAATTATTGTGTATTATATATATTCCATAATAGATGTGTGACACTTTTATACATCCTGATTCTTCTCAAGCAACATTTAATTCAAATTAAATATGATTAGTAATTTGAGTCTAATCATGTGCTTGAGTCTGATTTTGAGTCTTTGGCATTAATTTTTTTTTGAAAAAGTAAACAAAGGATGTTTTTATGAGTCTAATTTATTTTGTCCAGGTTCCTATGTTGGAAACCAAAGTCGCCCAAAAGTCATCTAAATTCTGCCAGAGTTCCTTTGAGAGAATTCCCAGTGAAATCTGGTCTTTGTGGCAGACTTTTGATAGAATCTAAGAAAATAGCCCAAAGAAAACCACAATTGATAAAGCCTTGCCCGTAGTGGAACTTCTCACAATGGCCAGTAATATATATGAAAAACAAAGTTTGTTTCACTACAATTACACTATTTGTTTGCATGTGCATTGTCGTTAAATACCTAATAAAAATAAATTGGAGGGGTTTATGTCATTTCATGAAATGGTATAGTCATTGGTAAGTCTCACCAAGTCTTAACAACATGAGTTTATTTCATGCTTCACCATTTTAAGACATTCATGTTGGTTGTGTAGCTTGGACTCACAACTATGCATTGTCAATTTGTGTTTGACTCCCTCAAAAGACCATTTCAAGTGTCAATTTATGATTTGGATGTGAAATACTCTACAAATAGGCTACTTATGCTAGTTGTTTGCTTGTGTATTGACCATCTAATCTTGATGAGAAATGAAATGAACATTTCAATTTATGAAATGAAATCAATATAACACAAAGCCACAACGACCTTGCCAAGTTTTAGTGACTAGATATACTTTGGCTCATTTTTCTCTACTTGTGCTCAATAAGCATGTTATGCCCACCTATCCTTTTAAATTTGAGTTTAATAATTCCCTCGAACATCATTGACAAATGCCAAATAGGCACCTCAAATATGAACTACTCTTAAAATGTGGTAGTTAAGTAATTTGTAATAGGAAGAAACTTGGACCAAAAACTATCTACTTGCTCTAAAATGGTAAATGACTTAGGAGGATGCAAATCATGGTTTGTCTTATTTCTAATTAAGGGCACTTGTCGACACGTTACATTTGTACTATAAAGAAAAAGTGGTGGTTGTGTTGAAAACTACAATTGGAACAATTGTTATGTTGTCATTGATGTCAAACCTTATTGGTAAGATATCAGTTGATAGATGAAGAGGATTTGAAAAGAAGAGATAGCAAGATAAGCTAGTCAAGTTGTTGAGAAAAGAGGAGTTAAGTATGATGGAACTACAATGGGCACTTGATTGGTTAGTCTTTGACAAGATAATTTGTTGTTTGATCATTGTATTAAGCATAGATGAAAGTTGAGTTAAAGTCTAAAAGAGATGATTGATGAAAGACAAGGAGAGTAAAACACTAAGCATGACTGAGTCATAGTTTCACTGGGTCAATGAAGAAGCTGAAGCAAAAGATTTAGGAACTTGAGAGATAACCAAGAAAAACAATATTAGCCGAGTGATAGTAATGGCTGAGCAAGACAATAAAGAAAATTGAAGAAGTGACCTAGTGTAGTGAAGACCGAGCAGGCAAGTATAAGCTGAGAAAGACAAAACAATAGAGATCGAGCTACCCAGTGATGACTAAGTTGAAGAACATAGTGATGACTGAGTGTCAGCAAAATAACAGTTTGTGAAAGAATCAAGATTCAACACCAACACAGTTGAATTTACAAATTGGTGAAAACGCGTGAATGATAAGAATTGATGAGTTGGAGTATTGAATGCATGAATTGAGTTGGTTAAGCAATCGAAGGCCAGGATTTAATGAGAAGCATCCAAAAGTTTCAAGGAAAGAATAGAAGGACAAAACAATGGATATATTCAATGAATCTAATCAATCCCTAAGATCTATGGTTATGTTTAAGCAGCAAAAGATCAAAGCTACTATTTAAGGAGGAATAAGAGATGTTTTATGGTTGTTGATTGATGAACTTATGAAGAACTTGTGAAGAACAGAATAGCAGAGGAAAAGTGAAGAGTGATTGTTTGAAGGGTTGCCAAGCAGCTCAAAGATGGACAATATTATGATGTCCAGTCAATGAATCAGAAATGAGCTGAATGGAGATTTGAATTTGCAAAGTAAGTTGTGTTTTATGAGATCAAACTTAGCTGTTACTTTCTAACCATAGTGGCAGTAAAACCCTTTAATCAAGGTTGTATTAACAGTCATATTATAAATCCTTTAATTAAGGTGACATTCTAATGGAATGTTCTAAAGTCCTCTAACAAGGCCACTCCTAATAGGGTGATTAAATCATTTAACAGGGTCAGACCTAACAGTATGTTTTTGTAACCTTTAACATGGTTGGCTCTTAAACGACCTCACTTCAGAAGAGTGAAACTGTGGTAGCATGTTACTTGGTAGTTTTTCCCAAATTGGGTTTCCACATTAAATCCTGGTGTCATACATGTGTGAATGTTGTTTTCATATTTCATGCAATTTATTGTTATATTTATGTTATTCAACATATACTAAACAAAGAACTAAGTGTTGGTTGAAATGCTGATGAGTTGCTATATTGGCCGAGTGGGTTAATGAGTTTGAATAAGTTGTTTAAAGTTGTTAAAAGTTAAATTGGTACATTTGGACCTGAGGATAACTGATTCACCCCCCCTCTTAGTTATTCTAAATATTCTAATAATTGGTATCAAAGTGCTGCTTGTAAAGGAAATTTTGAAGGGACTTAACCTAAAGATCAAGATGTACAAGAGATGGATACCCAAGCTGAACAAAGAAAACTTCTCAGCATGACAATGTTTGATGAGATTGCATCTATCTGGAGTTGGAGATTCTACACTATTCCACTTAGACAATGAATACATTGAAGTACCTAGATCGATGACAAATGAGCAAATGAAAGAGACGCAGGAGCACAATCAAATGATGATAGATCTGACATCTTCCCTAAGTTATGCTGAATTTGATGATGTGATGAAGGATTGCACTACTGCAAAGCAAATGTGGGACAAGTTGACACAAATTCATGGAGGAGACAAAATTGTGTTAAGGGCTAAAGCAAAATTTTTGAGAGGCAAGTCTAATGACATGAGAATGAAATGAGAAATTGTTACACAATATTGTGGCCGGATTATAGAGGTTGTGAATGCAATTAGAGAAGTTGGAGGAGACATATCTGATGAGACTGTGATCAGCAAGCTATTGAGATCTTTACTTCCTATTTATGCAATTAGAGTATCTGCAATACAAGAATTGAGATGTACACCTAGCAATGATCTGGCCTTGGATAATCTAATTGGTAGACTCATTGCATTTGAATTGTCAAATTTTGATAATTATACACCTAGTGTTGAATGTTCTTTCAAGTCTCAACTAACCCTTGATGGATCTACTAGAAGGAAAAAAACAAAAGCTTGTGGACAGTGATAGTGAATCAGATGACAATCTTGATGATCTTGAAGCATTATTGGGAAGAAGGCTACCAAGAGGAAAATGTAAATATGAAGGTAAACTTCCTATGATTTGTTTTACATGTAGCAAAGTTTGTCATATTGCTGCAATATGTCTTGACATAGATGAAGAGGAAAAGAACGATAACAAATACTAAGGAAGAAGAGACACCAGACACAACCAAGGTAACAAAGACTAAAAAGGAAAAGGTAAGAAATATTGTTACATTGCTGACGAAGATGGTTCTGAAAGTGATTTTGATGAACATGATGAAGTTATCTATGTTGCAATGAAAGATGAATTTGATGAAGATAAAAAACTTGTAAAAATTGCTCTTATCTCACATGTGAGTAAGAATGATAAATGGATAATTGATAGTGGGTGCTCACATCATATGACTGGTGATACAAGTAAGTTAGAAAAGATGGAACACTATAATGGTAGTTGTGTTAATTTTGTTAATGATGCACCATGTTATGTGAAAGAACAACGACCAATTATATTGAATGATAAGATTAGATGTGACAATGCATATTGGGTTGGTGGACTGAAATATAATCTGTTGAGTGTGGCACAGTTGAACAATTTAGGATACAGAGTTGAGTTCCAAAACAAGAAACCAAAGATCTATGATGCTACTAGTAAACTGATTGGAAGTGGAGAGAAAACAAGAGGTAACTTGTTCTATTTAGACCTATCTAATGATATATGTCTATTTGCACATTTTGAAGATGTTTGGCTATGGCATAAGAGGCTATGTCATGTGAACTTTGATAATTTGATAAGCACTAGTAAGATGGAAAGAGTTAGAGGATTACCAAGATTGAGAAATCCTAATAAAGTGATGTGCAAACAATATCAAATGGGAAAAATGACAGAGTCTAGTTTTAAGAGAAAGACTTATTCTTCTGATGATATTTTGGAGTTGGTTCATACTGATTTATGTGGTCCTATTGGAGTGCAAAGCTATTATGGTGACAAGTACTTTATTCTATTTATTGATGATTTCTCTAGAATAATAACTATGATGTTTCTTAAAGAAAAATCTGGTGTTTTTCAAATATTTAAATGGTATTTGGCTAGAACTGAAAAGGAAATAGGTAAAAGCTTGAAGTGCTTGAGATCAGATAGAGGAGGTGAATTCATAGCTAAGAAATTCAATACATTCTGTAATGACAAAAGAATCAAAAGACACATGTTAGCACTTAGGACTCCACCACAGAAGGAATAGATCAATCATGGATTGTGCAAGAACAATGATGATGTAAAAGAATGTTTCACAAAAATATTGGAGAGAAGCTGTAAGTATTGTTGTTTATACACTACATCTAGTTCAAGTCAAAAAAGGTACAAACAAAACCCCTTTTGAGCTATGATATGGTTATGCACCTAGTGTCAAATATTTCAAAGTTTTTGGAAGCAAATGTTATATACTGCAAGATACAAGAAAATGAAAACTTGATGCGAAGAGTGATGGAGGTATATTCCTAGGGTATTCCACTAAGCGCAAGGCATACAAGTGTTTGAGTTCTAACACTAACAAAATTGTGGAAAGTGCAAAAGTTGAGTTGATGAATTTGCACAAAAGAATGAAGAGGGATGCAAGAAAGAACTTGAAGATTATAGAAACTTTGTGTACATCAATGAACGAGAACCAAGTACATTACCTAAACTAGAGAAGGAGACTACTGAGCATCAATAAACAAGTTCTACCGAGTCTCAACATGCTGCCGAGCATCAGGCTCTAGGAGCCGAGTCACATAGAGAGGAGGCCGAACACCAAATAGACAATGTCAAGTTACAGCAGGAGACACTTGTAGAAGATGAGCAAACTGAGTCAAGTGAATTACCACAAGGAGAAAGGAGATATATGTGAGAAGACACCATACACCGGATCAAATCATTTGAGATAAAAGATTCAAGAGTCATGACAAAAACCAAATTGAAGAATGATACATTTTTATCATGTGAGTTTGAACCAAGAACAGTTAAAGATGCATTGGGGAATGAAGATTGGATTAAAGTAATGAATGAGGAAATTGATCAAATAGAGAAGAACAAGAGATGGACATTGGCACCAATGCCAAAGGATAAGAATTTGATTGAACCAAGAACAGTTAAAGATGCATTGGGGAATGAAGATTGGATTAAAGTAATGAATGAGGAAATTGATCAAATAGAGAAGAACAAGAGATGGACATTGGCACCAATGCCAAAGGATAAGAATTTGATTGGAACAAAGTGGGTATTCAAAAACAAGCTGAATGAGAAAGGTGATGTCACAGGGAGCAAAACAAGATTAGTTTGTAAGGGATATGCACAAGAAGAAGGAATTGGCCATGGAGAGATTTTTTTCCTAGTAGCAAGGTTAGAGAGAGTAAGAACATTACTTGCATATGCTACTTACAAAAAATTCAAGGTATATCAAATGGATGTCAAATCTGCATTTTTGAATGAAATCTTAGAAGAAGTCTACATTGAACAACTTAAAGGATTTGTTGAAGTGAATTACCACAAGGAGAAAGAAGATCTAAACCTATCTTAGAAAAATATGCGAGAAGACACCAAACACCAGATCAAATCATTTGAGATAAAGATTTAGGAGTCATGACAAGAGCCAAATTGAAGAATAATACATGTTTACCATGTGAGTTCGAACCAAGAACAATTAGAGATGCACTAGAGAAAGAAGATTGGATTAAAGCAACGAATGAGAAAATTGATCAAATAGAGAAGAACAAGAGATGGACATTGGTACCAAGACCAAAGGATAAGAATTTGATTGGAACAAAGTGGGTATTTAGAAACAAGTCGAATGAGAAAGGTGAAGTCACAGGGAACAAAGCAAGATTAGTTTGTAAGAGATATGCACAAGAAGAAAGAATTGACCATGGAGAGACTTTTTCCCCAGTAGCAAGATTAGAGGGAGTAAGAACATTACTTGCATATGCTACATACAAAAATTTCAAGGTATATAAAATGGATGTCAAATCTGCATTTTTGAATGAAATCTTAGAAGTAGTCTACATTGAACAACTTAAAGGATTTGTGGAACTTGGCAAGAGGAACATTGTATGTAAGTTGCACAAAGCATTATATGGTTTGAAACAAGCACCTAGAGCATGGTATGAAAGGTTAAATACATATTTGGGGAAAATTGGTTTTGCAAGAACAAATGATAACAACAATCTGTACTTGAAGTGTGAATCTAAGAATAAGATATTGCTAGATGAAATTTTTGTTGATGATATCATATTTGGAGGACATAATTCATTGTGTAAATCATTTGGTAATGAGATGAAAGAATTTGAGATGTCAATGTTTGGAGAGATTAAATTCTTTGTTTGTTTGCAAGTTTATCAAATGAAAGGAGGTATATACATTACTCAATCAAAGTATATCAAGGAGATATTGAATACCTTTGCAATGGAAGATTCAAGACCATTTGGAACACCTATGGCTACTGGACATAAATTTTCAAAGAGTGATGATTTTGCTGAAGTAAATTAGACATTGTATAGGTCGATGATTAGAAAATTGAATATGTTGTTCATAGCAAATCTGACATTGCATTAGCTATTGGTAGTATTGCAAGATTTTCTGCTAATCCTAAGGAGAATCACATGATGGCTGTGAAAACGATATTGAGATATCTAAAAGGTAAAAAAGACTATGGTTTATGGTATACGAAGAATGCCAAGTTTGAGCTGAAAGTTTATGCAGATGCTGATTGGGTTGGAAACATTGATGACAGAAAAAGTACAAGTGGAGGAGCTCTCTTTCCAGGAAAGAGATTGATTTCATGGACAAGCATGAAGCAAAATTGTATCTCACAGTCTACACAAAAAGCCGAAGATGTTGCAATAACAGTTAATTGTTCAAACATTGTGTGGATCAAGCAATTGTTCAAAGGTATGAAGGAAGAGATTATTGAACCTGTAGTGATATATTATGATAACACAAGTGCTATAAACATATCTAAGAATCTTGTTACGCACACGAAGACCACGCATAATTCAATTAAGTATCATTACTTGAGGGAATTAGTGGAAGAAAAATAATGGAGATTGGAATATCTAAACACAAAGGAGCAGATAGTTGATATATTCACTAAGGCATTACCTAAGAATGCATTTGAGTATCTAAGAGGTAAGTTACGGGTCATTCCCTATCCGAAGCAAACTAAGCAGAGATGCAACATTGCATCAATTGTCATGATCAAAAAATCTTGCAAATTGATGCAGGAAGTCACACTTTAGGAGCTACCTAAAGCTGTGAAAAGGACAAAAGCATGAGTTGTTGGAGCTGCAAGCACAAGATGAAATGAGAGTGACAATTCAAAAGAACAGTCAAATAGTGACAAAGAAGATGACGTGTACATGATGTGCACAAATGGATGATGTCTTGGGCATTGTTGTCAAAGAAGGAAAATATTAATGAAGTTACCATTCAATATTTAGAGGGAGAATATGTGGAGAAAATGAATATCGGAAGATTTGTAAGGGAGAAGTATGTCAAGCTACATGCAGATATATGGAAGAGGTAGTCATTACAATTGAGTTAGCATGAAGAATCATAGAAGGAGAAACATGAAGGAAGCAAAGAAAGAACATAAATCTGAGGTTGCATGGATGAGAATCAAAATGAAACTAAGGATACTAGAAGATCTGATACAGAATAAAGAGGCAGCTGATAGTGAAAATCATGACAGAAATTTTGCCATTGTATGGTAACTAAAGGTAAGACATTTACTAAAAATGTAGAGTGCCATATCAGTTGATTGATGAAGAGGATTTGAAAAAAAGAGATAGCAAGATGAGCTAGTCAAGTTGTTGAGAAAAGAGGAGTTATGTATGATGGAATTACAATAGGCACTTGATTAGTTAGTCTTTGACAAGATAATCTATTGTTTGATCACCATATTAAGCATAGGAGAAAGTTGAGTTCAATTCTAGAAGAGATGATTGATGAAATTGGAGAGTAAAACACTAAGTGCAACCAAGTGACAATTTCACTGGATTAATGAAGAAGTTGAAGCAGAAGATTAAGGACCTTAAGAGATAGCTGAACAAAACAATATTACCTGAGTGATAGTAATAGCCGAGCAAGACAATGAAGAAAATTGAAGAAGTGACTGAACGCAGTGAAGACTGAGCAAGCAAGTATAAGCCGAGCAAGATAGAACAATAGAGACCGAGCTACCCAGTGATGACCAAGCTAAAGAACTTAGTGATGACCGAGTGCGAACAAAATGACAGTTTGTGAAAGAGTCAAGATTCGAGGCTGACATAGTTGAATTTATGAATTATAACACTAAGTGCAACTGAGTGACAATTTCACTGGATCAATGAATAAGTTGAAGCAGAAGATTAAGGACCTTAAGAGGTAGCCAAACAAAACAATATTAGCCGAGTGATAGTAATGGCCGAGCAAGACAATGAAGAAAACTGAAAAAGTGATGGAGCGCAATAAAGACCGAGCGAGCAAGATAGAACAACAGAGACCGAGCTACCCAGTGATGACCAAGCTGAAGAACATAGTGATGACCGAGTGTCAGCAAAATAACAGTTTGTGAAAGAGTCAAGATTTGAGGCCAACATAGTTGAATTTACGAATTATAACACTAAGCTCAACTAAGTGATAGTTTCATTGGGTCAATGAAGAAGTTGAAGCAAAAGAGTAAGGACCTTAAGAGATAGCCAAACAAAATAGTATTAGCGGACTGATAGTAATGGCCAAGCAAGACAATGAAAAAAATTGAAGAAGTGACCGAGTGCAATAAAGACCAAGCGAGCAAGTATAAGCCGAGAAAAATAGAACAATAGAGACCAAGCTACCCAGTGATGACCAAGCTGAAGAACATAGTGATGACCAAGTGTTAGCAAAATAACAGTTTGTGAAAGAGTCAAGATTCGAGGCTGACATAGTTGAATTTACGAATTCGTCAAAACACGTGAATGATAAGGATTGATGAGCTAAAGTATTTAATGCACAAATTGAATTTGTTAAGTGATCTAATGCAAGTATTTAATGAGAAGCTTCCAGAAGTTTCACGAAAAGAGTAGAAGGACAAAACGATGGATAGATTCAAGGAATCTAATCAAACCCTAAGATATACGGTTATGTTTAAGTGGAAAAAGATCAAAGCTACCTATTTAAGGAGGAATAAGAGATGTCTTATGGTTGTTGATTGACGAACTTATGAAGAATTTGTGAAGAGCAGAGTAGTAGAGGAAAAGTGAAGAGTGATTGCTTGAAGGGTTGCCAAGCAAATCAGAGCTGGAGAATATGACAAGGTCCAGTCAATGAACTTGGAATGAGACGAATGGAGATCTGAATTTGCAAAGTGAGTTGTGTTTTATCAGAGCAAACCTAGCTGTTACTTTCTAACCATTGTAGCAATAAAATCTTTTAACCAAGGTTGACCTAATAGTCATATTGTAAATCTTTTAATCAAGGGGACATTCTAATGGAATGTTCTAAAGTCCTCTAACAAGGCTACTCTTAATAGGGTGATTAAATCCTTTAACAGGGTCACACCTAACAATGTGTTTTTGTAACCTTTAATAGGTTTGGCTCTTAACCGAGCTCACTTAAAAAGAGTGGAAAAGTGATAGCATGTTATTTGGTGGTCTTTCCCAAATTGAGTTTCCACGTTAAATCTTGGTGTCATACATGTGTGAATGTTGTTTTCATTTATCATACTATTTACTGTTATATTTCTATCATTCAGGATATACTAGACATATAACTAAGTGCTGGATGAATAAATTGAAATGCTAATGAGTTGCTATATTGGCCGAGTGGGTTAACGAGTTTAAATTAGTTGTTTAAAGTTGAATTGGTACATTTGGACCTAAAGATAATTGATTCACCCCCCTTTTTAGTTATTCTAAATATTCTAATAGGTTATTGCGCAGTTCACAAACATATGCTTACTCTACAAGTGTCGTTACAATTTCTTGGAGGATAAAAAATTACAAATGCATGAATTTTAGGTGTTTCTACCTCTTTAATGGGTGTCATACACTTTACTTACACACTATGCTACAAAACCATGATACATTGCATTTTTTCTACTACTATAAATGTTCTAGCCATGCCATTAATATGCTATACCATGTTTGTTGAGAATTGAATGCTCTTCCAATTTTGTCAGTGGAATTACTTGTAATTTTTGTGATAGATTGTTTTACAACCTTGCAAGAATATTAAAACTAGTAATTAGGCATTCAAGCACACCCACACCTTGGAGAAATTCAAATTGGTAGAGAGCTCTAGATCCTTTTGATTCACTACGAAAATTTATTGTTACAAATGTACAAGATTTTTGGATATCCTAACGATGACTTAAATTCATTTCAGAATCAATACTGAGGTATATTTCGTTCTCATGTAGCCTGATACATTATTGGACCAAACATTTGGAAGCAAAGAATACGTATGCTACCAATACAATCCCCTACTACCTGGATTCGGGCTCCGGCCCAGGTCCAGATCCGGGTTGGTTGCGGGTCCATGCACGATCCTTATTTCGAACTATGGGTTTTCTCGAGCTCGTGTTGGAGTGAACCCGGGCCAACCCACATCGAACCCACAGAGAACTCGAGAGGACCTAGAGCAGTGTAGTCCAAAATGTGAAATAAAACAACTTTAAAGAGTTTTTTTTAATAGTTTTTATGTAACCCTAAAAGGAACCTAATAAAATACATTTCACTCATCTAACCTCTCATGTTGAGGAGGATCTAGGACTAGTGGAACCAATTTGGGTTCCAATAATGAGGATCTAGATATAATTACAGCCGGGGAAGAAGCCATTCATCCCTCATTTTTTTATGACCCTTGAAGGGCATTTGATACTGTGACCAGTGATAAACTACTAAACACTTGTCATTTATCATTATGTTTCAAACTTTATTATTTGATGAACTAGTCTTTGTTTTGCAATTTCATATTGCAATTTAGTAATTCAATGTATGATTTTCTTTACAATTATGAAGATAGATTAATGAGCGAGTATTTAATGTTTATTGTTTATTGTTGACATTTGGCATTGATCAATGATCAAGCAACATATATTCATACTATGAAATGACTTAGTTTTACAATTATGCATGTTTTTCTTATTTCTTTGTATGTGTGTGTGTGTAGACACACGCAGATCCACCCACAAATCCAAATGGGAGATTTTATTTTTGCTCGAACCCACAAACTCAAAATCGAGCCCAAATTGACAACTTAAAAGAATACACAAATGGCCACAAACATCTAGGTTGTTAAAGTCTATTCATGTGGACCTCCTTGGAATTTGTTTGACTTCCCAAGTGTGATAATTTGCTCGTGCTCAACCAATTCTTTAAAAATATGGTTTTAATGCCTTATAAAGTTGCCTGCAAAGGTAAAGGATGCATTTTGAGGTCTAGAAATGCAAGCCTTGAAGAGAAAGGGCACTATTAAAAAGTAAGTTGTTAGCATCCTAGAATGGACTTTGGCTACAATTGTATGGCTAATTTTTCCTCTTAATTACAGGTTTAACTATATTATATATATTTTAAAGAATTGTAAAAATAAAAATATAAAAATAGCCTAAGTCACAAAGCTCGAGTTTGACAACCATGAAATTCGACAAGACAAAAATAAGGAAAAAATTCGACATTAAATTTGCCTTTTATATATATATATATATATATAAAATTAATTTATTATTTCATATTTATGAGTTTCATGCAAAAAACTTAAGTATCTTTACTAATAAAATAAAACTTAAACATTACATTACTAAAAATAATAAAAATATTATTATATATATATATATAAAATTAATTTATTATTTCATATTTATGAGTTTCATGCAAAAAACTTAAATATCTTTACTAATAAAATAAAACTTAAACATTACATTACTAAAAATAATAAAAATATTAATTTTTTTATTATTTTTAGTAATGTAATGTTTAAGTTTTATTTTATTAGTAAAGATATTTAAGTTTTTTGCATGAAACTCATAAATATGAAATAATAAATAATAATCTTAAAACGATATACAAAATATTAATACTTTATAATAAATAAATAAATAAAATATACATGATAAATATAAATGTCTTCCTGAAAATTATATAAAAATAACATATAATATTTGAAAATTACAATAATATTTTACTTTTAAAAATACTTAATAAAATTTAAAAACTTGAAACCTAAATCATAGAATGAAATATAAACATTGCGGCGGTCGAGAGCTTGAAACCTAAAACATAAAATGAAAATCATTGTAAAGCTCCCTTGAGATGGCTGTTGGGAGCTGAGCAAAACTGCACGTAGCAACGGTAAGGCAAACTCTTGAGATGATGTGAACGACAAGCAACAAGTGACAACAGATGCATGAACTTGGACGCAACACCAAATGCTCCAGTCTCAGATATGATTAGATGGAAACATCTTTTAAGTCTTGAAAATATTTTTACATCTTTCAACAAACGAAGGGCATTACTCTGCAAAGCACAACAATAAATTTTTTTTTCTGAAAACAACATGGCTGTCATACAAATTTTTGACGAACCTGAGCCAATTTTGTTAATATTGTATGGATTCGCTGAATTTCGAATCTGATGCCGAAAACTCAACGAACCCTGTGACATATAAAATAGCGATACTTAAACACTACATAAATAGCTCACAAGTTAAAAATAATAATAAATTCATAAATTCATAATCTAGTGATTTATCATTTTTCAAGACTCAATACGCAATGAAAGTTAAAACTAATATTCAATGTAACACTAATATTGGGGTACGTCAGGACGAGTTTTCGAGACTTAGGGAAAATGGGCCTCATTTTCGAGATGTCAGGGGGGCAACTAGGGGATGGTGAACAAGGGGAGGACGAGGCAGGGAGGGGTGTTGTATTGTATACATATAGAACTTGAAGTGTTAGTTATGAAATGATGTTTCAGAACATACCAAATTAAAAATACTTGAACGCACCAAAATTGCAACATGAACTAGAACCATTAAACATTCAACATAGTAACACATTACATACCCAATAGTAACATTCAAAAATCAAAATTCAAATAGAAATTCAAGTATCCATTTGGCATGGTTGCGGAATGACAGAGGTGGGGGTACTTCGTACATGGTGTAGGGACGTCTCAGAGTCAGGTACTTCGGGGTTTGGGAGGTGGGTGTGAGTCTCCATGTTACACTACTAATATTCAATAATCTTCATAATTCTCTTTATCAAGAGCATCAAAGTCAACAAATGCTTCATTTCATTTGAAACTCAATGAGTTACAATTCCGATTCCACAAGCCATGTCATATGTACAAGCTACTTCAGCTAAAGAGATTTCAGCGAAGTAAGTAACAACACTGTCTAAATCAGCATAAATTTAAATCAAAATTTCTTATGACCCCCTTGTAATCATGTTTCTTATGTGACACAAAATGCAAGCTGAGTGCACCATGACCAAATTCTCAACTTCCCTTGCACCCAATTTGTTGCACATAACTAAGAGCATCAAGGGCCTAGGTTTAGGGATGACAACTAGTGAAGATGTAGGATTGGAGACCCTAGTGGGATCAAGGGATACCACCTGTAGAGTCCTCATCACCATGTCTATATAAAGACCTTTGAAATTACACAAACCATCATGGTGCATGCCATTTTCACAAATTAATCACTTAAAGGTCAAAAATAGGCATTCGACTCTTTTTTGTTGTTAAAATGTTTTTTTTGAAGGTTCAGAGAACCTCTTCAGCTAAGAGCCAAGGACTGAGGGATATCCCTTCCACCAAAATCTGCCTAGAGCATGATCCCAGCCTCATCCCTTATGGTGTTGGAGCCATGCAATCAGTAGGACTTAATCCCTAGAGGGCTCATTCAGAACCGTTCAGCTTCACCAGCAGACCAAGGGTGCATTGACCATAAAATGTTTTTTAAATGCATTTTTTTGTTTTTTCAAGAGTGCAACAAGTGGTCCCCTTGGGTTCACACAGGCCAGCCTTGGATTGGATCAATACAGATATGAAGGTTCTAGGAGAACTTGGTAACATATATAAAAAAGGGTCCTTGTGACTTTGTAGCTAGTGAAGATTTGCATGTTACGGAGAGCCATCCTTTGGTTTGCTTCAATTACATAGCCGAAAGGTGATGGGGTTGACTTGTGCGTAGCCCACCATATTGACTAATGAGTTGTAAAGAGGGAATGCTGCTACCAGCTCCTCCCCACTTGTAGGATAGGATTCCATCTTCATTGAAATTTTCTTTTGCAGATTGCTGACAGAGGTACATATACATCAACATGGTGGTTACCGACAGACTCCAAATAGTGTAATTATTACAACTCTAATGGTCATTAGACCTGCAGAAATTGTTTATAAATTCTAACAACACTTGCATAGGAATGTATATTTAAGCTAGCAATATTGATCTTTGAATGAGATTCCCAATTTATGTCATACTCCTAAGTCATTGTCTTATGTTTTGGACACTAGCTCCATGGCCCACACTGTGACAGATGAACAAACAATCTGAATTATACCTGCCATATTTTCAGACATATCTTTAACAGTTAAATAAATGATGTGACCCACTGTTTGCCTGAGATTTCAGTGATCAGCACAATTCAACATTTTGTACACAGTTCAAGGCTTGCCATATACAATTAAAGGTACAGCCACTAGAGCTAGAAGAAGCACAAAGAGGGCTAGTAAACAGATTGAAAACATCTGTTGAAAACGTCAGGGAGATTCTAACCAAATCACAAAAATATAAAATGCATGTCTTGACAACATCAGTTCTTCACATATCATAAATGATTTGGCAAAGTCCAGATGTATCTTCAAAAAGAATGATTCAAAGGATCTAACAAATACTTGACCACTGTTTTAGGGCTATACCACTTATTAAAGATGATCAACATCATAAATGATTTGGCAAAGTCCAGATGTATATTCAAAAAGAATGATTCGAAGGATCTAACAAAATACTTGACCACTGTTTTAGGGCTATACCACTTATTAAAGAAAGTTGCCAATTATTCTATTTTGGTGCCCTGAATTTCCTCTTGAAAACCTATACATTCTCGTTGCTGGAAACCAGAGGACACATTACAGAAATCTAGTTGGATCCATTATACACTCTTTTTTTTTGGTTAAACCAACAATAAGTTTGACATGAACATGGTCATCATCAATGCGTTGATCACATGATTTCTACCGCTCCGACATTTTCATCACTGTCAGCAACTGTGCAATAGCAATCTGAAATACATAAAAGCATATAACTAAACTTTTAGTCCATGGAATGACTCACTGAATCTATGCGAGATTCCAACAAGCTGAAATCTAAGGATAGGGGGAAACTGGAATCTGCCCAAAACTGTATTTTCTAAGTGTTCCAGTCTTGAAGAATAGGAGTCAGAAGTTCAGAACAATATATTGATAATGCGTTTGAGACCCAAAGGTTGGGGAATTCATTGAAATTTTAGGCTTGGCAGATGGCATTTACATTTAAAATTGTGACCAGAAATTAACAAATGAAAAAAAAATACAGAAAATAGAAATGAAATGTTTGAAATTGTAAACTGCATTTTACTCGTATGAAAGCCCTCAAGCCATTCTAAGTGGGATGGGGAAAGAAAAGTAGTATACAGAGCTATAAGAACTCCTGCCTCAACCTCTTAGAGAAGTCTTCTATATAAGAGGACATTTGTTTTGAAAATTGTGATTAGAAGTTAACAATTGAGAAAAATACAAAAAATGAAAAGTATACTCGTGTTTAATGGTTGAGTAATTCCACATATGACATTCTTTCAAGCTTTAAAATCATCAGTCTAGGGATATACTTTGCACTATTGTAGTAAGTATCCCATTGCTTGTGGCTATTTTTAAGGTACTGGAACCTGGAATTTTAAATCTTGCATTAGATACTAACATACCATCTCACAATTAGTCATTGTATTCTCTATAAGTGTCTCATTGCTTGTGGCTATTTTTAAGTTACTGAAACCTGGAATTTTAAATCTTACATTAGATACTAATATACCATCTCACAATTAGTCATTATATTCTCTAAAATCACCAGTTCCCTAAAATTGTATTATTTCAATGACAATCAATTAAAAATGATCTGCAGTATTTTCAGTTCCAATATAAAAATGAATCTCTGTATAGTTGTTTGAACATTATGGTATCAACATCGATTTGGATGAGAGATTATAGTGGTTGCAATCATATCTACTCTTTGTATGAGTGGAAGTTTTAAGAGGGATGGACAATGTTCAAGGGTTGACTGGAAAGTAAGTACACAGCTAAGATGCCACCCTGCTATACAGTAGTGTGCATGGTGTTTATTTCCACAAGATGTGATGTTCAGGAGAAAGTTTTCCTATAGTTTTCCCTTAAAATTTATCAAGGTCATTGACAGCTAGATTGAGTATGCATGTTGATAAAGACATGGCTCCTCTTTTGTAAAGGCCTTTTGTGTACAGACCACCCTGGGATTTAAGGCACAATAGTTATTCGAGGTTGCAAGAGATTGACAAGCTATTGCTTGGATTGCAATATTCAATTAAGGGTATTAAGTCGTTCATCCTTGATGTAGAAAGCAGATTTTGCATCTACTGTAATAATATATATTGGCCAATTTTATTAACTGTTAGGCCAAATAATCACATGGGCCTTCTACAGTGCATTGAGAGCAGTCCTGAGTGGGGAACTTTTATGTCTCCTTTCAGTCTTGTAAATTAAAACTAGTAAATAACAAGACAATCTAGTTAGACATTGTCATTATAGTACAGATTAAAACTTGATAGATAAACTGAAGATTTAACTATGCATTTTGGTATAACTAGAAGATGTCTGCGAAAAAATGTACAGATTTACTAGTCCATTGCAATATACTGTATCATGTGTATAATTCTCCGGCTGAAGTTTTATTATGCCTTTTAAATTTTACTGCGTGCATCACTCTAAATTTTTTCTTTATACCGCCCGATATAAATATTTATGTCACTGATGTCTAAAGTTTGGAATGAAAATTTGTAACACTAACTGTTGCAGGTGACAATTTTTTTTTCATGCATTGTTGCCTAAGAACAGTGCGCGGAGGTGTGAGGACGAGTTTTGGGTGCGGGAAAAAAAAGGGCCTCAATTTGGGTACGGTGGCAAAGTGCGGAGGTGGGGAGGGGGGAGGGGGGCTAGGTTGCATAGTATACATATATGACTGAAAATGCTAATTATGAAATGACACTTCAATATAACATATCAAATATAGTTGAATATAGAAAATTGAAATGTGATTCACGGACCATAAGTTCAAACTTGAAATTTGAAACTTAAGAACTATTACCAATGGCCATTGAACTTACTAAAATTATAAATACTAAAATTTTTAAACATAATAATGATAATGATAAATAAAAAATATAAACCATACATAGTACGTTGTACCATGTAAGTCAACCATTGACTATCAAATTATCAAATGAAAAATATGAAAGATTCAAAATTCATTGTTCAAATATGAATAAAAAAAGTTCTCCTGCTTTAAAAAAACAATAAAAAACAAAAGCGAAAAAGTTATTGTTTTGAATTTTCATGCAACACTCCGGCCGCACCCCTCATGCACCTTGGATGCACACCCCGAACGCACCCTCGTCCCCGTGTCCCACCCGAGTGCTTCGATCGATGTGGTCGCAGTGCGGCCCCATTTTGGCCGTGGTGTGGGTACTCAATTGCTTGAAGTCCCCACACTGGGGACATACGCGAACCCGGGTTACCCGGCCTAAGAATGTTTCTCAAGTACCCATTTATTTTTTTTCTCTTTAGAAAGAAGATTCATAGTGAGACCAATAAAAAAACCAACATTACATTGGATTATGGAAAGACTTAAGCATAGTCGATATTGATTGCAATACATAATTAATAATCTTAAAGCAATCCAACAATTGCTGAAAGCATAGTTTAGAGGTCAATTCAAGAAATTAAATGAAAGAAATAAGAAGCAAATAAAAAGTATTCATACCAAAAATGTTGTTACTGTGAAGTAGTTATTCAGTTGTTCAAACTGTAATTATTTAAAACATAGAAATTGTTTATAATTGGAATGTAGAAAATTGATTGATTATCTTTTGCATGGTGAGCTTTCTCATTATGTCATACGTGTCACAATGTATTTTGATTTCCTAAGGTTGTTTTCAAGGCATGCGAAAATCTTGTCTATCTGAAACATATAGGGTTTAACTTATTTGTAGAAGTAATAGGCATGGAAAGAAACACTACAAGATTTTGTAACGACACATTTGAATTTGAATTTTTCTTTTAACTGCAATTTAAGGGGAAGCTAATAATCATGAGAATAATTTAACAAAATGTAAATTGACCTTGTTTGCTTGATGGAGGTGGGGACTATGGCAATTTGGAGCTTTTTGTTGGTACTACATTAAGAAAGTAAGTTTTCCTTTGTATAAAACTAGGACGTTCAGTTTAGAGTGGTCTATTGGCCATGTAAAAGTATTGTCTTTAGAAATAAAGATTTAGTTTGGTTAGATATAGTTAATGTCAGGTAAGTTTTTTGAATGTTGATATTTAAAAATAAAGGTATTACTACAAATGAGCAAACTACTGATATTCTAACCAACCCTCTATCAAAGATAAAAGTGGATCACTTTAGAGGAAGCTTAGTATGGTAAAAATGTAAGAAAAAATCATTTGAGGTTGAGTCTCAATAAATTTATTATGTTAATGCTTGTGAAAGATGTATAATGTGTGAAGTCTTTTGTCATGTGAGTTATTACATGATCTTGTGGAGACACCTTGAAAGGTGATGATCTTTCAATGATGTTCACTTATCATGTTTACTATTGTAAAGTGATAACTTTAACATAGTTTAACCTACTATAGTAGTGGAGATCATATGGTTGATATTTGTGGACATGTCGTGATAGTTCATATCTCTTACATAATATATTTGAGTGGTGTATAAACATAGTTAGTTATATTACTGAGATATGTCATGATGGATGTCATGAGATATGACATCCGTGGATATGCCATGAGCAAATGTCTTCTTTTGTAGGTAGGCACCCCACAACTTGATGCTAGTGCACATAGCATAAAAGATGAGTGTGGTGAATATCACGTGACTTGATATTTGTGGACATGCCATGCTCTCGAGGTCACCATAAGGTAACATTATTTATGGTGGATGTCATTTTGATATTCATGGATATGCCATATTTTTGGATATCACATTGAGGTGATATTTTGCTCCCATAGTACATGAGCTTATTGTGGTCTCATTTGGATAGAAATCATCCTCCCTAGCTAAAAGGGAGTGCCAATGTTGTAGTAATTTTAGTCGGATTAGTGCAATCAATGAAATCAAAGGCCAAGTGGCCTATCAACCTTGAAGATTTGATATCTATCCTTTCTCTATATTATTGTTATGAGTATTACTAAATGTAATATATAATTAGTATTTATTATATATATATAGACACACACACACACACACAACTTATGTCAATATTGGTTGTCGACCAAATTACCTTATTGCATAATATCAATTTGAGAAATCAATAATTACATGAGATATCTACTATATGAAGAAGTCGATCAAATAACAAAACAATTAATTTGAATGAGTATCACCTTTTAAGAAACTGATAGAAATTATGTGTTTCCTCTATGGTGTCATCGTCGACAACAAAGCTAATGATCATTGAATATGAGTATGGTATCAACTGCAAGTCAGCCATTAACAAGTTGTTTAAGGATACACAGTTGTTATGAAACAACAAATCAAAATGTTGATTATTATTGTTTTGGGGCATGTTGCATGTAGAGCCATATCCCTATGTGAACCAAGTTCACATAGAAACATGTCTCTATGGAAGACATGCCTCTACATTAGAGTGCATATATTGATCTAAAATGTATCTTAGAACACACACAATTTACCAAATGTTATTACAGGGTACACCAGATATATATATATATATATATATATATATATATATATATATATATATATAATAGGTTCTCAATTGGAAAGCAATATATCACACTTACTACAACATTGTTCTCTCAATAGATTGGCATCATCACATAGATATTCACATCAGTTGCAAAGAAACTAAAGTATCTCATGAAAGGCTATTCTAGTTTCATCATTAGGAGTTGGGCTCATCATACATCTTGGAAACAAGAAATAAAATTAAAGTTCTTCAATTCAAAATCTGATCTATATATTTAACAATATGTTCCTAAAAAGAACTCATGGACATTTCAAAAGTCTTTAAGAGGAGTAGCTAATATTAATTGTGGACATACCAACATATCCATGTGTGTGTGTTATAACAATGTAAATGTGATATGTTGGTTTGAACAAAGAGACAAAACTTTCATGTGTTTTCTTTATAGGTGATGCTTTTCCCAAATGTTGGGGCAATTTAAGTGTTTGGTTTTGTATTTTAATGCATATCGAGTGTCAAAGATAATTTGAATAAGGTATATTAATTTTGTCAAGTTATATTCATTTTTTTGTTTGTTAAAACCTAAAAATTCTTGTGCTAAAAGAGTATTATAATCAAGGTACATTATTAGTGGAGCCCAACACCTCTAATTTTATTTTATCTAAAGGAGTTGTCATAGACAAATTAAGTTTCATTATGAAATCTAAAGATTGGGATTTCCATACATGAGAATTTCAAATGCAATTATACTTGAATAGAAAAGGGTCTTTAGAATGTTGTCAAACTAAGGTCAATTACAACAATTGAAACAAATGAACTTGCTAAGTGGAATATCAAAAATAAAAAAAAGATTCTGGAAGCATTAGCTTCAACTTCTCAAAAACATACTTACACCATTGGCATTTTACAAAGTCTATAAAAGAGATTTGGCAGTCATTAAACTAGCTCTTTGGATTTCAAGAAATGCCAAGACACCATAGAAGTTGAGATTGTATGGATTGAAGATGGATAAATTTGCAAAATTGGCATATCATATAAGTTTCACTATCTTTCCTAAATTAGCTATAGTGACATCAATCAGAGAGTAAAGGATGATAATGTTAAAGCAATATACTCTTTTGAATAGTTTGCCTAAAACTATGTTTGATATGGTGTTTACATCAATCAAGGGAAATAATTGTTGTTTACATTAACTTGTTCTTTTACAATGATTTGTAGGCACCAACCTACTAGAGGCTACAACCTCTATGTTTATAAACACTGACTCACTAGAAGCTCCAACTCCCACACTTCACAAGCACTGACCTATTAGAAGCACCAACTCTCTCTACTTATCTTTGTGAGCACCAACCCACTACACACAAACTATTCTTCCACCTTGATATTGTTGCTTACCCAACTAATGATGGACAATTGAAATATTCTCTTTAAAAAATAATTGTTCACATATATCTACACAAATCCTTTAGTATTTTAAATCTATCGGATTTTTTTATATATTCTTATCCTTCATATCAATATATATAATAGATTAATAAATCTATCTATTTATTACTTTAATCTGTCACATATATTTCTTTTTATGCTTGCACAAATCCTTATTTTTTACTCATTCAAATTATATTCTTTTATCTTCTCTCACTACTCTATTCTATTTACTTTACTTTCTTTCCCTTACATTTTCTTCATTGATTACAACTCCACATTTCAACCCTATGTTTATATGTAGCATACACACCTTCTAAATAGACGCATCTTCTCATGTAAGTCACAACCCTTAATAATTGTAATCACAACTTTCTATGATATTCAATTTTCCTCTTAACTAATTGTTTGCAATCATTCCGACTTGTTAATTACTCATCATCCTTTATTATATTATTTGTTGATAATTATATCATAATTGGGCAATAGGTTCAATGGCTTTGTTTGTCACGAGCCTTTGTCTTTCCTTGTCTTACATATCGTCTTTCACATTGTCAATTGATTTTTTGTGCTAGAGTTTTTTTTATTAATTACAAATATTAAATGATCATACACATAGGTTATCATCCCTGCTTCAAACAATTTCACATTTTCCAAAACTAATGACACTTGATAAGAATTATTGTTGTTTGAATAATTGACAATTTCTTCATCTTCGATTTGATGAATCAACATCTTTGTTTCTTCTTATAGAATAAATGATGCTTATGAGTAATGTGGTTGTCTTATCAACTACTTTCTAGTTCCAAATATTTCTTGCTGATCTCAGAGGTTTGGCAATTGCATGAAACCAATACTCTTGTTTTCTTAAACATCATTACCTATGTACACACATGTATCTACCTTTGTTGTGCATTCCAAATCCAAAGTTGATTAAGGTATATTGTTGATTTTGTGTATGGCCCATGTGATATGTCTTTCATATGCTACCCACTAATACTGAATTTGCATACTCATCGATGTTTACTTGGAAACTCATAGTGACTTTCCTTTAACCAACATACAATGTTGTTGTGTATCACTATCACTAGTTCATCCATGCTATAAAGTTATGCTAACTTTATACCATATTTCAGAATACGTTTGCAATTTCAATATAATGCTCACTGATGAATGGTTTTATTTGCAGGTTCAAACTTTAATGAGAATGGATCTAATTTATTTTAGAATCTATGTATTTACTCTACAGTAACCTACTAGAGATATTCTTCAAATTGTGATGCTTATGTTCCTTCAGATATGCTTTGCATTAATAGATTTTAATGCTTAGCAATATAGAGTAGATCAAACATATATATATTTAAGGAAGGGTGTGGGAGTGAATGGGCATGTCTCCGAATGGAGACATGACCATTCACTCTCATACATGTCCGGTGTTTGACTATCGCACCCGCTCGAAGATTAGTTTAGACATAACAAAAGTCTAATCATACATTGATGACCATAATGGTGTTGATTCAATCACAACCCGATAATTATGTAGATCGATATAGGACTAAACAAATAAGGATTAGAATATATCTCGATCAAAACTGAAATACATATATGAACATTGATCTTGATGTAGTGATCATCATATGTAGAATACGATTCTATATATATATAAAATCTCATATTACTGATCACATATATTATCTAACCAAAGCTACATAATTTAACACTCCCTCTTAGCTAGTGAAGACAAAGTATATGTTCTCCTTATTTTGTAAGTGATATCACCTAACTTGTGATATGCTTAAGAACATCAAGTCTCATGATGTCAACCATAAGAGATCATGGTATATCCAAATATATTATGTCTCATAATATCCACCATGATAAGTGAAGATAATGATCTTCTATAGATATCACGTCACATGATATCTATCAATATGTCCTTTTAACTATCATGACTTGTTCATGAATATCAAGTCACATGATATTCATCATGATAGTAATCTAATCATTATAAAGTCATCACTTTATAATGTTAGAGTTGACATTTCAATATAAAAGATCATCACCTTTTAATAATGCACATAAGATAGGCCCATAAGTCACAAAGTTACACATATGACAAAAGAGTTTACACTTTAAACATCTTTATTTATATTAATACAAAATTTACAATTTTGAGACTCAATCTCATAAATTCACATTTCAACCATACCAAGTTTCTTTTTGAAATGATCAACTTTAACCTTTAGAAGAGGCTTGGTGAGAATCTCAGCTGTTTGATCACTTGTATTAATATATTCCAACTGGATAACTCGTCTTTGCACCATGTCTCTTACGTAGTGGTAAGGGATTTCTATATGCTTTGATCTATCATGAAATATCGGAGTCACAAATAACTTGATGCAACTTTGGCTATCACAGTGAATAATGGTAGGTTTTAGAGGCTCACAGAATAAACTCACAAGAAATTTTCGAAGCCACATTGCTTCTCTTGCACCCATTGTTGTTGCAATGTATTATGCCTCAGTTGAACTCTGGGCGACTGAAGATTGCTTCCTGCAAATCCATGAGATCATAGCTGATCCTAAATTGAAACAACATCCTAATATGCCTTTTCGGTCTTTTACACTTTCAACCCATTCAAAATTAGTACATCCATGTAACTCCAAGCAAGTATTCTCATATTTAAGCTCATACCCAATAGTGTCATGAAGATATCCTAATATATGCTTCAAAGCAACAATATGTACTTCTCGAGGTTTACACATGAATTGACTCAATGCATTCATAGCATAGCAAATATCTGGTTGAGTATTCACAAGGTACATCAAAGACCCAATTATCTATCTATATAAAGTGGGATTGATAAGTCTGAATTCAACAATTGCTTCCTTAAGTTTGTGTAAATCGGTTTCTATAGGTGTTGACATAGGTCAACAGGTCCACATTCCAAATCATTTCAAAATATCGACTGTATACATATTTTGATTTAGAAAGATGTTTCCTAACTTCTAACGAATTTCCAACCCAAGAAAGTAATGAAGAATCCCTAAGTCCTTCATGTCAAATTCAAAAGTCAATTCTTTCTTACATTGATTAATGAGGTGGTCTTCTCTTGTAATAAGAAGGTCATCAACGTAAAGGATTAGAATCAACATATCACCTTTAGTTACTTTAAAATAAAGATTTGGATAAACATCATTCTTGGAGAATCCAAGACTTAGTAGATATTTGTCAATCCTTTCATAGCAAGCTTGAGGAGCCTGTTTAAGTCCATATAGAGCCTTTTTAAATTTACACACATAAGAAGCAACATCATGACTCACAAACCCTTCAGGTTGCTCCAAGTATACTTCTTCCTCAATAGTTCCATTTGGAAAAGTAGTTTTCACATCCATTTGATGAATTTTCCAACCTTTGGCACCTGCAATGGCTATTATAGCTCTGACTGAGGTATACTAACTAGTGCAAAAGTTTCTTCAAAATCTTTTCCTTCCTTTTGAGAGAATCCTCTAGCTACAAAACAAGCTTTATGTTTTTCAATGCTACCATCTATGACATACTTAACTTGAAGGGTCATTTGGATGAAACAATAGATTTTCCTTTAGGCCTAGGAACTATGTCTCAAACATCATTCTTTAGTATTGATTGATATTCTTCTATCATTGCATCTTTTCAATCTTGATACTTGAGAGCTTCAGAAGCATTAGAAGGTTAAGAGTTTGGAATCTCACACATGAAGGCATTGTATGTTAATTTGTGAGGTCTTTTTCTTTCTCTGAATGTCCTTGTAGGTGATGCAAATTCATCTCCTTCCTTTATTATTTTTCTTTCCCAAAGTGGCCTCTTAGAATTATTGTCGTGACTCTTTTCTTGAGTCTCTATAAGGATCTCATTTTCATTTGAAGTCTCTTCAAGGTACTCCCTCTAAATCTTTGAAGTAGGAACCTCTTCTAGGAAATGGGGTGAATCATCTGTATCTAGTTCATCTGAAAGTTTGGCTCTTTTGAAAGTGATGTCTTCTTTAAAGATAACATCTCTGTTGAGTTCTATTTGTTTTTGTCTAGTTATGTAGATTCTATAACCCTTTACTATTTCACTAAAACCAATAAGGATTTGTTTCCTTCCAGTAGGTTCTAATTTTTTCCTTTTCTCCTTAGGTACATCAACATACATAGGACATCCAAATTTCCTCAAATGGATAATGCCAGGTTTCATATTTGAAAAGGCTTCTTCGGGAGTTTTTTTGTCTAGATGTGAGTGACATCTGAGGACATCTGTTTTGAATATAGACTATTGAATGAGATGCTTCAGCCCAAAATGACATGCTCAAGTTTTGATATCATAACTCTAGTAGCTTCTACAATAGTTCTATTTTTTTTTCTTTCAGCAACTCCATTCTGTTGTGGGTTGTACGAAATCGTAAACTCCCTCTTAATCCCATAAGTTTGCAGAATTCTTTAAATATTTCTAAAGTGTATTCTTTCCCATTATCTATTCTTAAAACTTTAATTTTCTTTCCTGAGGAGTTTTTAGTGATAGTTTTGAATTCTTTAAATTTTGTAAGGATCTCTTTGGATTCTTTGCACTTAAGGAAGTATATCCATGTCTTCCTCGAAAAATCATCAACAAATATCACGTAGTACAAAAAACCTCCTAAGAATGGTGTTGACATGGTTCCACATAGGTTAGAGTGTACTAGTTTTAACACATCTTTAGTTTTTCTCAAACTATTAGGAAATGATTTTTTTTTTTTTTGTTTTTCCCCAAGGCACAACCTTTACAACATTCATTTTGAGTTTGACTTAATTTGGGCATTCCAATTACCAACTTTCCCATACATGTTAGGGCACGAAAGTTGTTATGACCTATTCCTTGATGCTAGATTTCATTTGAATCTGAGGTCTCATGAACAAGTGCATGATTTTCCTTAGTGCAAAGTTCCTTGTCTTACTCCTATAGTTTGAGCCTTCTTTATAGTTGAATTCTTTGCCCATGCTAGTACTTTACGTTCCATGAATGTAACTCTATAGCCATCATCTTCAAGTACTGGTATAGATATTAAGTTCCTTTTAATGCTTGGTACATATAAAACTCCAGAAAGCTAAATAGATTTTCCTAATTTTAATTTTATGGTGCAAGTCCCAATTCTGTTTACAAAATGTGCAAAATATCCCCAATTGTAACATTTTCATATGTTTCTATTTGTATGCTTTCTAGATTATCTTGATATCTAGTGATGTGTCTTGAAGATCCACTATTAACTATCCAAGTGTTGGACTTGGTTGATATTTGACTAGACAAGGCTGAGTAGAAGGCATACTTCTCAGGATCTTAATCTTTTATCAATTTATTAGTTTTGGCACATGATGCTTGAAGTTTTGATTGATCAGGACAATTTAGTGCGTAATGTCCATATTGATCACATCTGAAACATTGAATTTTAGACAGGTATTTCTTCTGTTTTGAAGATCCTTTTCCATGAAAGTTTATTTTCTTTGTGAAGTTCTTCTTACCCTTCTTATGAGAGTTTGTTTTAAGAACATGAATGTCTTCATCTATAGTCTTTTATTTTGCTTTAGTCATTAGTCTTGACTCTTCTTGAAGACAATCAAATCTTAATCGATCTAATTTTGGAAGTTTAGATCTTGCACTTATACCCTGTAAGTCCTCCCAATGCTATTAGGCATAACTCTTGATTGTCAATCTCATAACCGATTGAAGATAATTGATCTCTCAATTCAGTGATTCTCATGAAGAAGGCATTTATTGATTCTCCTTTATTCATGCTAATATTATTCATTTGTCTTTTAGGAGAAAGTTTTTTGCTAGTGTTATTTACCATAAATGCATTTTCAAGGGCTTTAAACATGTGATATATTGTTAAATGTTTTGCCACAATAGGTACTATATGATCTCACACATCATCCATTATTATTTTCATGGCTTTCTCATTATTCTCAATCCATAGAGTTTTCTGTGGATCATCTTTTGGTTCTTCCTTTTCTTCTTTTACAGAGGATTCTAATTTGTTCTCTTTAAGTAGCATTATTATTCAAAGTTTCCAAGATTCGAAGTTATCAGCACTTGTAAGATGGTGTTCAAATCTTAACATGTTTGTCATTTTGGAAGAATAGAAAAGATTGAAACTCAAGGTGGAAATATGACCCCTTAAACTTAATAAGATCTTTCCTTAACCTGCTCTAATACCATGTAAAGTTATGCTAAGTTTATATCAGATTTCAGAATATGTTTGTAATTTCAGTATAATGCTGACTGATGAACGATATTATTTGCAAGTTCAAACTTTAATGACAATGGATTTGATTTACATCAAAATCTATGTATTTACTCTACAGTAACATAATAGAGATATTCTTCAAATTGTGATGCTTATGTCCCTTCAAATATGTTTTCCATTAATAGATTTCGATGCTCAACAATATTAGGCAGATCAAACATATATATGTTTAAGGAAGGGTGTGTGAGTGAATGGGCATGTCTCAAAATGGAGACATGACCATTCACTCTCATACCTGTCCGGTGTTTGACTATCATACCTGCTTGGAGATTAGTTTAGACATAACAAAAGTCTAATCATATAACGATGACCATAATGGTGTCAATTCAATCACAACTTGTTAACTATGCAGATTGATATAGGTCTAAACAAATAAGTTCAAAATATATCTCGATCATAACTGAAATACATATATGACCATCAACTTGATGCAGTGATCATCATATGCATTATATATTATTTAATTGGATTCTATGTGTGTGTGTGTGTGTATGACTAATCACAAATTTTGTCTAATAGAAGCTACATATTTGAACCCATGCCTTTATTGCACATTGATTCAAACTATAAAGAGAATTCTTTGATTAACATAGGCTACTCTAGCAAAATTGCTTCAATATGTATCATGCTTGTATCTATCGTTGTATTACCATAGTTTAATATTACACTTGTCCATGCTTGTAGTTGGTTATTATAGTCATTAATATTGCCAACTTGGAATTTAACCTTCATTATTAGCATATTTTGTATACTACTGAAGATCGATATCTGAATTTCCAATGTTGCTTCTTCATAGTCTATCTTATTTTATTGGGCCTCATCATCTATTGTAAACAATTTATAATCTTTTTTCATTGTTAATTCCAAACATTATATTCCTCATGTGAGTTATTTAAGACATTTGTTCCATCTTTGACACCATCAATCTTTTGCATGTTTGACCATTGTCACTAGAGTGATATGGATGACATCACTCCTTGCCATTTAAATACTCAATGTTGCTTATTTAGTGTTGGACAAATATTACTTTAACCATGTTTCTTCTTTGTCATCATAGCTTCTACAAAATTTTGGATATGCCTCAATCATCACTATTAAAACTTGATTGCTGCATCCAATGGCTTCTTGTTGACTTGTCTATGAAGGTTTCATTCTTGCAATTTTATTGATTGAATATTATTATCTTTATTACCATCATTGATCCTTTCTCCCTTATGTTGTTGTTTGAATAATTCTACTTATTGTATTGGATTATTGTAGTTACTACCATTAAGCACTTCTTCTTATTCTTTAGCCACCAGTTTCCCTTTCAAACTTAGTCACTATTTGTCTTCTTATGATCTTTATCAATATTCACTTTATCATCAACTATAATCAATGTGTTCATGATATTCTTAATGAATAAAATTTCATAGAGTATTTCTATCAATATCTTTGAACGTCTTTGACATCAATGGCAATATTTCCATCAGTAACCTCCTAGTGTAAAATACTATAGTAAACAAAAATGCTAGTGTAACACATTTCATGGATCTTGAAATGGCTAGTGGTATTACTAGATGAGGTGAATAGATGAATGCGTTTGTGTTTGTGTTTATGATTGTGCTAAATTTGTGTGAAAATGATGAAAGATTAATTAGAGGTGTCCTTCATTGAATCAATACCATGAGCTATAAGAGTTGGACTAAATATAGAGGGAAGTGTAAGTTTTTACCATGGTTACACTAAGAGGGGAATATTGGGAAAAAAATGTTAGCACTCTTTTTGTTATTTGTTAAGAGTCCTTTTAACAACTCAATACTTCAATAATTAGGAAGAACCCCATGGGAGAGGTTTCAAGAAGGCTCCTTATATAATTGTATTGTTTTAAATGATTGGGTAGGGAATAAAATAGAATAAATGTGTTGTATAGGTTTTTTATTACTTCCTTTATAATTGTGCTTCCTAAATTTCCTTTACAAGCTTATTTCATTGTACACAAATGGATTTATTCATCGAATTTTGTTATGTATGACCACTTTAAACTATCTCCTTCACAATTTGTTAAAAGAGAGATGAGTCAATGTAAGAGACATGACCCCATATCAATAAATATAATGAGTAATTGATGCAAGAGCATCATGGGTTTTCTCGGTGACTATTTTGGAGGTCTTGGAGGAACGCTCGGTAGTTTCTTTGGAGAGTACTTGGAGTGTCACTCGGTCAAAGAAGAGGTGCTCGGTCATAAAAGGCACTTGACATGCATTGGGAGCTCGATGATGATTGGTTGCAGTGTTAACTGAGTAGCTCGGTCAATGAAGGGACTCAATCACCAAAGGAGTAGAACTTGGCATACACTAGGGAGCTCAACTTATACTACATGGTTTGATTGTTGTGTTTACCAAGTAGCTTAGTCAATGAAGGGGCTCGATTATTCTTAGTGGAGTTGGTGATACTCGGAAGTGGTTTTTTGATACTCGGTCATGTCTTGGTTCTAGCTTTGCCCAAGTTGTCTGTGTCTAGTTTTTGGTGTGAACCGACCTTGGCATTTAATTTGTATGTATTTAATTTCTATTGTAAGCTAACTTGTGGCTTAAATGTGCATTTAATGCAAGGGTTTATTTAATTTGTAACATACTAGGTCGACCTATGGCTTATTTGGGTATAAATAGGGGGTCTTGTGGAGTCTTGAGTCATTATTTAGTGTGGGATCCAACATGGAGAAGATGGAGTATCTGAGTGAGGGAAATTTTCCTAAGTATGTGGATAGAGCATTGAATGTGAGGTAGTTTACACCTGGATCTTGGGTAAATTTTGAGAAGGGCTAGTAGCTAAGGCTTGGGAAACAAGGAGATTTCTTGGTGGGCTTGAGAGAACAAGTTTAGATCTTCCTTGGAGGTTTATGCAAGAGTGTTGATCTGGACTAGCTAGGGTTTGTGTTGGATCTTAAGGGATCTTGCATAATTGTTATTGTAATTGCTAATGTATTTGGCCATAACCCAAAAGGCCTTACAATTGGGCACATTGCATGTAAACAATTATTTTATGAATCAAGTGTTGTGAATTGGTATTAGATCTTGCATTGTTGCATTGTTTCCGCTGTGTGGTTATCTTCTAGAGGCTAGGACATCTCCTTTGGGGATTCTCCTACATTGCACTGCATTAGATGGTATCATAGCACAATTTTTTCTAAGCATGTAGATAGATCACCAAAGTTGAGGCAGTTTCCATCGAAACCTTGGGTTGAGAGAAGTTGATTTGAGAAGACCTTGATCTTGTGGTGGATTTTTCTTTCAACTTTGTTGTGAGGTGGAAGATCATGGTTCTAACTTGCAATTGTAGAGGACTTACAAATGGATCGATGGATGCAAAGATGGAAGGTTGATCTTGTTGGAGTGTGATCATAGAGAGTTAGTGTGTATTGCAGTTCTGTGTTCTCAGACTTGTGATTTGTTCCTAGTTGTTTGTATGAGGTGGTAGGTTGCAACTTGACTTGCAAACAATTTGGGTTTGTCACAAGGTGCATGGGAAGGATTTGTTGCAAAGAGTTTATGAAGATCTTGGAAGATGTCTCCAAGAAGATTGGACCCTAGGATGATTATGAATCTTTGTGATGTGATGGAGAAGAAAATTTCAGAGATGTCTACTCGGTTTGAAGCTAGATTGACCAATTGAGTTAAGGAAGGGATGGCTGAATTTCATAGAGATTTGTGGAGTTGGAGTCTATCGATCCAAAAGAAAGTTGTCTGGCTAGTTAGAAGACTTGTTTGAGAGAGAAGATGACATGGCAAGGTAGAGGAAGAGGTTGGCTTTCTTGATCAGTTTGTGGAGTCCGGTGTGAAACTTGTAGAGCAACTTAAGGTTGATGCTAAAAAGGTTCCTAACCTTGTTGATGTTGGGATGGAGACTTATTTCCATGATCAGTTAGATGGATCTGACATGGAAATTGCAGAGCACTTGGTTGTGGATGATCAGGATGTTGTTGATGAGTTATGTGTTGCAAAGCATCTTGTTGTGAGCAATGAGATTGCTAGTATTGAGAGTTTGACATATGTTGCTGAGGAGTTACATATTACTACTGATGTGGATTTGGTATTTCATCTACATGTAATTATGGATGTGGAGTTGGATGCACTTGTTGCTGATATGGATGGATGTGATAAGTTGCTTGCTAATTGGTTAGTGATGATTCAGATGCTTTCGATGTTTGGATGGCTGAAGTAGATTTGGATGATGTGCATATTGGCTTTCTTGTCCCTGTAGTAGCGGAAATCTTTGGTGAAGATGAAGATGGTTGCAAAATTTCTTTGAGCATCAAAGTGTGGGACACACTTTTCTATTTCCCTAGGGAGTCTGATGCAAGAGCATCATGGGTTTTCTCAGTGACTACTTTGGAGGTCTTAGAGGAATGCTTGGTAGTTGCTTTGGAGAATACTTGGAGTGTCACTCGGTCAAAGAAGAGGTGCTCAATGATCCTGGAGGTGCTTGGTCATCAAAGGCACTCAACATGCACTGGGAGCTCGACGATGCTTGGTTGTAGTGTTGATCGAGTATCTCAGTCAATGAAGGGACTCGGTCACCAAAGGAGTAGAACTTGGCATACACTGGGGAGCTCAACTTACACTACATGGTTCGGTTGTGTTGACTGAGTAGCTTGGTCAATGAAGGGGCTTGGTTATGCTTGGTGGAGTTGTTGATACTTGAAAGTGGTTTTCTAATACTCGATCATGTCTTGGTTTTGGCTTTGCCCAAGTTGTTTGTGTTTGGATTCTAGTGTGAGTCAACCTTGGCAGTTGATTTGGATGTATTTAATTTCTATTGTAAGATGACTTGTGGCTTAAATGTGCATTTAATGAAAGGGTTTAATTAATTTGTAACATACTAGGCCGACCAGTGGCTTAGTTAGGTATAAGTAGGGGGTCTTGTGGAATCTTGAGTCATTATGAAATGTGGGATCCAACATGGAGAAGATAGAGTAGTTGAGTGAGAGAAGTTTTCCTAAGTGTGGACAAAGAGCCAAATGTAAGGAATTTTAGACCTGGATCTTGGGTAAAGGTTGAGAAGAGCTAGTTAATGAGGCTTGGGAAACAAGGAGATTTCTTGGTGGGTTTATGAGCACAAGTTTAGATCTTCCTTGGAGGTTTCTACTAGAGTGTGGATATGGAATAGCTAGGGTTTGGATTGGATCTTGAGGGACCTGTAGAACTATTACTTTCTTTGTATTTGATCATAAAAGGCCTTACAACATGACACATTGCATGGAATCAATTATTTTATGGATAAAGTGTTGTAAATTGGTATCAGATCTTGCATTATATCTTGTGTTGTGTTTTCGCTATGTGATTATTTGTTGGGGGTTAGGATGTCTTCTTTGGGGATTCTCCTGCCTTGCACTGCATCAGTGATTAAGAAAAAAATTAGACTTACAATATGTATACTTGTAACCTCAAAATTGAAATAACAATAGAAAAACAAGGGTGCTAACCCTTACAAAGACAAGCCAAAAAGTTCATTTACAACAAGGTCAAGAATAAACCATTAAAACAACACTACCAAAACAACTAGTAACCCACATCAATAGTGTGTACACAAATCACCCACAACATGGGGAGGAAAATGAGACATTGAAAAAGGATCTTTCCTAAATTGACATATAACCATCCAAACAATACTATCAATAGGATTCCCACCATAAAGAGCAAGTGGAGAAATACTCATTGTAAGATTGTCAACACAAGGAACAATGTCTTAACAAGGTCGTACATCATCTGTCAAAGATTGAAGTTAAATGAGAGCAACAATAAGAGAAAGGTCCATGTGGCTAGAGGGGTTTGCATCAACAAGTGATGGAGTAGGATCCACAAGGTTTGGAAAATTAGAAATAGGAGCAATATCACGAAGGGATTCATCATCATCTTCATAAGAGTCACTAAATGAAAAGTCAAAATCTAGGATAGTTATACTCTCACCATTTAGCATCCATCCACCAAGTGGCAACACCTTCATAATGCCAGAGAGATAATCTATTGCCAAGTGACCAATAGAAGAACACCCTATTTCCAAGTGACCAATAGAGAAGTGTTGATGACATTGAAAGGGGAGATCCTTATAATCCAATGATTGAGCCCATGGCCAATCCCTAACCACAAGAACCAAATCCTCGTGAAATGGTGTGGAGATGTCAATAGAAATGAAAATGCATGCAGAGGAAGAGAGACTAATGAAGGATGTAGTATCATCCACCTTCAAGAAATGACGAATAAAAGGACTAGTGGATGCATATGACCAAAATGAAGGGGAAAATTAGGAAGACAAACGCACACTAGATGCATTAAGTAATTCAATAATGTTATTTATTTATTTTCTATAGATACATAGATATTAAAAATGGTATAATTATATGCAAAAGGACTACACTTCCCTATGTTATCTACTTATCCATTACAAATTCCTATACATACATACTTCCACATACATTAACCAACTTTGATTTAGCCCCTTTCATTTTCTAGGACAAGTTTAGGATCATGGGTAACCTTGCAATCATGGATTCATCTTTCACAAATTCAAATTTGGCTAATGCCCTCATATATCCTTCTTTCCTAGATCCAACTAGACTCAAATTTGTGTGACGTGTTTCAAGGTATTGATTTATTAATATCCAAGGATTTGAGAGTTATATTTATATCTTATTTGTATTTCACACTTCAATTGGTATGCTAAAAGGATCTAGATTTGCACAAGTATTCCTAGAAGTAAATGCATATTTGAATATTAATGATTGTGATCATTTTCATAGTTTTCTATGGGTTGAAGTAAGAGAACAATTCCTTTTTTGATAGATTGACAACCCTGTCTAGGTACTTTTAAATACCAAAAGCCCTTAGACATTTGAAAAGGAGAAGCATTACACATGACAAGGGATAAAGTGTTTGTATTGTATGATACAAAATTGTCTTGTCTTAAAAATCCCCACTACACAGTAAACACAATTTTCTAATTTCAAGCCAAAAACTCAATTATCATTTTATTTTCAATCCTAAGGTATGTCAAATTCAATATCCACATTAATATTTTGTGCTAAGCACCTCTACCTTCCTTATTCCCTTTAACAAAATGACAAGTACACCTTGTTCCATTGACCAACTATTAATTATTTAGTCTTGATTGAATCATGCTTATTTGTATGCCTCTTTATTGGATTAGTTTCTATTATGTTAAAGGGAAGTTTACTTTGACTTTTACACATCGATGATTAAACCTAGGTATATCTAGAAGTTATATGCCATGTGCCATGTATGTTTTAATAATCTTATGTTAATTAGGACATTTATGTTGGCTCTTACTAAATTTCATCTCTAACATCTAATTTCATTTATGAAATTTGAAGAGGACTTTATTGCTTTCAAATCTTGATTTAGAATCAATAAATCATGTGCCCCTCAAAATTTGTTTACGAAAACCTCATTGATAATTTTAATATTAACAAAATTATTTTTTATTGCTCAATGGTTTAATTTTTTAATGTAAGGGAGGCTTGTTAATACTTGTTTGAGCATTTATGCTAATACTAGCATAATGTCCTCTTTTGGGTAATTGAAATAGCCACTACTATGATGTATGATATATTACCCAACTCCAAGTATCATAGAGAATGATACATATTATATAGTTAAGAAAGCATCACAAATGTATTAGAGTGAGCTAGAAGTTTAGCATTTTGTGTTGCACCGTAATGGAAAAATGACCATTTAGAGCAAGTTGCAACACTTAATGTGTCAACAATTCCTTAAAATGAACTCTTCGACTAGTTGCTTCCCCATTGGTCCACTTAATGAAGCATCCAAGTTGTACTAGAAAACATTCCTTGTATGAAAAGTATCCACACTAACTTGAAAATTATATAAGATTTTATTTAGTAGTGAAAATTAAAGCAAACTTCTATTTGAATATTTGTTTCATGTGTCGTTACATCTCTTTTGAGCTTTTCTATTATGGAGAAATGATCATAAAGGCTATTAATGTGTAACATGGGAAATGATATAATAGTTAGAAAAAGAGTGGAAAAATATATTAACATGATGATAAAATGATATAAAGTTGAATTAAATTAGATACCAATTCATACAATTATTGTACATTAAACCTTTTAAAAGTGGTCGCATTTCAAAATTTGAACACCAGTCTTGTCAAGACAGATATATTGCATCTAATTTATTTTATGCTAGCAAAATATTAGCTAATAAATGATGCTTATTCATGTTATTTACTAGGGTTCAAAGCCTAGCTATATTTTATTCTTTAAATCCTATAGTTTGATAAAATCAATGTTATATGGTGTTAAGATTGTGGATCAGTTTTGACAAAGTGATTTCCATTTCAAAATGTAAGCATGATTTCAAACTGTTCCATGCAACATGTTTGTTTTGATCGCAATAGATAATAACACTTGAAGACCTGATTGTATGTGTTCACCGATAAATATCTCATCATAGGTTTTAACCCACTAAATATATGTGGGTGTGGAGTCACACCCATGATGGGAAGTGACTATTGTGGAGACATGACCCATCATGGTCATGACTTCCATGACATTAAACAAAGTAAAACATAAAACAGTCGATCAATGACGACTTAGTTAGTCGTTCAATAGTTATATATTGACAATGTTATACATAATTATAAAATGGAAATGATTATATATATAGATAGAAACATGTTAACTCAAATTTATTGCATAATGATAACACACACACACACACACACACACACACACACACACACACACACACACACACACACACACACACACACACACACACACACACACACACACACACACACACACACACACACACACACACACACACACACACACACACACACACACACACACATATACATTTATATTTGCAATGAGGTTTATCTGAGTGAACTATAAAACATTAACACTCCTTGTTAGTTTAAAAGGAAATAACACGTCAAGGAAATATTTGATCAAAAGATTTCAATTATATAATATCATATGAGTATTGGTCTATTAGAATATCAACACATGATATTCACCAAATACTATTTTGATATCATATTAGGTAACATGAGTGTTGGCCTATATGAATATCAACACATGATATTCACGAATGACTTTGAGTAATGGCCTATCAGAATATCAATAATTGATATCCACCAAGTACTCAATATGGTAATAGCCTATCAAAATGTCGAGGCAAGATATTCCCCAAGTACCAACTTATAGACCGTCAATTTAATGATGTCTAACACTTTGTTGTTGATTTACAAGATAAGGCCTTTTAGGATCTATTTCAACATTTACATAAAATATATCATGAATTAAGTTATTGTAAGATTGTCACCTTCCAATAACTTCTACAAATACAAGTGATAATCATTTCAAAGTTGTCATTTCCTCATGATGTACGTAGGGGGCAGGCTTATACACGCATGACATCAAGATTTCACATGAAGTCACCACAGATACTGTCATGTGGTGTTTTCATAACATCTACCATGAAACATATCATTCAATAAGGATTTTGCCTCAAACTTATCTCTCATGGACAAGAATGCAATACAAAGGATTGCACTTGGAAATTCTTCTTCAAAAAGAAACACTAACTTTTTGACCTCCTTGTCAAGGTTACTTATAAAGTGTGAACACTTCCTTTAAGTATGATGTTAACTTTTCTAACCTCTTAGTATAAGGTTCTCTTTGATGAAGTGTCAAACTCCCTCTAAATATGATATCAACCTTCTAACCTCCTGGAAACAAATAATGTCATTCTTACCTAGTTCAATAGGTATCCTGATAGCACAAGGCCTTACATGACACTTTGTCCCATAAATTATAGCCCTTTGATTGTTATAGCTTCTGATCACTAGAGTATCCATCTTGACATGGTTTGCTTCCTATGAATCAATATGACCAAGATCAAAAGTTTGACTTAAGCATATCATCTAGTTGTTGCCTCTCTTTGTCCAAGATTTCTTCTAATGATCTGTCAGACTTCCTCTTGATATAGAAAGTTACTTCATAATCTCAATCATCAGAGATATTTGATTCAAGAGCCTCACTTTATCCAACACGATCATCACATGACTAATGAATTCTAGATCAAAAATTCTTTGGAGCTATTTTCATAAGATTGGGTTTTGAACAATATTTGGTAGCATGTTTGATGTACCAACCTACTTTTCATGCAAGAACATCCTTAGAGACAAAGGAAAAGATGAAGGCAAATGACTCTTTATAGTAAGTAACAAAATACAAATAAGAGAGATTATAATGAATAGATAAATGTAATACTTGAGGATAGTAAATACTTATCTACACATCAACATCCTTGGTACAAGTTGCTCCTATGCATCAAATCATAAAATGCCTCCATATAACCATTTTTCCAACAATTTTGTTAAGTAAACATACTCTTAGATTGTTTTGAGAGATATCTTACCTTTGACCCATCTCCCCTCTAAGGATGGATCAACATGAATTTTGATATTGTTTCTTCTTTGATATCTTCCCTATCTCCAAGATAAGTAGCATTATTTCTTCTTTATCACTATATCGATAGAAATAAAGTTCATATGCAATTTTGCATCTATAACATTTAATGACTTTCTTTAAATATACAATGAACTCTTGGATGAGAACTATCACATATTTAGTTATTCCTCTACGTCACCTTGATGATATGAATACTATAGGTATGAGATTTATCTTACCTTCAGACCACATAAAATAGATATGCTTTTTCATTTGATGATTCCCATTGATGTGAGTTGTTCCCTCCTAGGATATCGACAAAGATTAAGAAGCTCCTACTCAATACTATTTTGAGCAAGGATAATTATTCAAGTTTCTCATAATAAAATGTTCTCTCTCCAAACTACTCAAAACACCTAAATGCTCCAGGGTTATGAATGTAATAATGTATATGATGTTTTATCTTCTACCAGGATTACATGGAAATGTCCTCATCTGCTATTACCCCCATGCCAATATTAATTGAACTCAATAATTCCTATGGTCAAAAATTATCTTCTAAAATTGCAATAGAAATTCCTTCTTTTGCAATGCTACACTAGTAACCACAAATTTGATAGTAAATTTTGGCAATTAAATATTGTAAACTTGGGAATCACATTTAAAGCAAGCCCTGCATCTTTGATCGAGCATCCAAAGAATCCATCGAGAAACTAGATGGATAGGCCCTCCGAAGTATCCATGCTCTCACTCTCTCAACAATGTCCAATAAGGTAGTACTTTTTGGATTTTCCATGAAAAATTTCTACTTCACTAGTTCTTTTCCCTTCCCAACATGATGTGTTATTCACTACTCACAGTCTCCTTTTGAGAAATTATATAAACATACCATTAAATCCCTAGTAACAGAGAGCACACAAATCAAGTGTTCAATATATCCTCATCATAGTTAGTTATGGTCATCTCTTTACATAATAAATATTTTGTAATTTTTTACTCCCAAAGAAAAACAAGCACCACCAACAGGTAACATAAAGACAAATTGCTATGAAAAGAAAACTTCTCTTATTCTTTATATTCATTCTATAATTTTACAGATAATCTAATCAATACACTGATCAATTTTAGGCCCCTCTTTTTTGATTCAAGATAATATTCCTCACATCTAGCCTCATTTCGAGGTTAGAACACCTTACATAATGTTTAATATTCAAAATATCTACCAGGATCGAAGACACTGCTCGGATACCATGTTAAGATTGTCGATTAGATTTAACAAAGTGATTTCCATTTCAAAATGTAAGTGTGATTTCAAATTGTTCCATACAACATGTCTGTTTTGATCACAACGAATAATAACACTTGAAGACTTGATTGTGTGCTCACTAGTCAATATCTTACCATAGGTTTTAACTCACTAAATATATGTGGGTGTGAAGTCACGTCCATGATGAGAAGTGACTCCACCATGGAGTCATGACCCGTCGTGGTCACGACTTCCACAAAATTAAACAAAGTAAAACATAAAATGGTTGATTTAGTCATTCAATAATTACCATATGCAATCGAGAATAATGATATATTGACAATGTTATACATACATACATACATGCATGCATGCATACACACACACACACACACACACACACACACACATGTGTATATCCAAGACAAGATCCTTACATTAAATTCATGGTCCAAATTAAATACAGAATTTGGCTCAAACTAAAAACCAATCATAGAAAAACTTAAAAAAAGAAGGGATCACACATCAACAAACATCAGGTTCACTCAGTGCATGAAGGAACACTCGGCCAACATTGGAAAACTCAACACATACATGAACACTCAACCAATGCTGAACAACAACACATATAGGAACTCGGCAATGACTACAACTTGGCAACCACTGGAACTCGACATTAACTGGAAAAATGAACAAAATGAGCAAGATAGCAAGGAAACCCACGATGCTCCTACATTAGACAACCGAGGTTGAAACAAATGATTCTCTTGAATGATTGAGATGTCACAATTTTAGCTGAATCCAACTCAAATTGAGAAATCTATGTAGCATCTTCAACTAATCTGTTCTTCCACTTCACCAAATATTCATAGTAATCATTTCCTCTTGTAATTTTACTAACTCTCTAATCCAATATATGTTCAACCTTCTCAATCTGCTTCTTAGGATAATCATCTGATACAATAACTTCATCATCTGACTCATGATACTTATGCAAATTAGCCACATTGAATATAGGAGATATATCAATGTCATTAGGTAACTCAACTTTATAAGCATTACCATTGTCAAACTTCCTCAAGACTTTACAAGGACCAAACTTCTTCATTTTCAACTTACTATATGTTCCAACAAGAAATCTACCTTTCTTCAAATGAACCATCACCTCATTGCCAACTTAAAAAACATGACATCTTCTAGACTTATCAACATTCTTCTTATACTTTTTGATTAGTTTGTTCCAACCCCAACTTCACTTCCTCATGCAAAGACTTCATAAAATCAAAAAATACTTCCCCTTCAACACTTCTCTTGTCTTCACCAACATCCCTCAAATCTAATATACTTCTAGGTTGCATTCTAGTAACAATCTCCTATTCACAAAATTATTATATGCAAACTCAACTTGTGCTAATACCATATCCCAATTACTTGGCTTATCTCCAACAAAATATCTTGAAAAATTACCCAAGCCTCTATTCATGACCCCTGTCTATCCATTTGTTTGTGGGTAAGAATGTAGAACTGAACTTCAACTCAGTATCCATCTTCTTCCACAAAGTCCTCCAAAAATAACCAACAAACTCACCATCTTTGTTAGAAATAATACTTCTTAGTAATCCATTCAATCTAACAATATCTTTGAAGAAAATCTCAGCAAGATGCACAACATCTGATGTCTTCTTACATGGTATGAAATGTGTCATCTTAGAAAATCTATTCACAACAACAAATATGGAATCATACCCTCTTGTTGTCTTAGGTAATCCAAGAACAAAATCTACACTAATGCCACTTCAAGGTTTCTCAAGAACAGAAATAGGTGTATACAATCTAGTGTTTTGACTTATGCCTTTTGCAACTTGACAAATCCCATAATTCCTTACAAACTTCTAAACACCCTTATACATATGTGGCCAATAAAACTTATCCTTAAGAAAACTCAACGTCTTATCAATCCCAAAATGTCCAGCCAATCCACCACAATGCTTTTCCTTTATCAAATTAACTCTCATAGAACTTCTTGGTATACACAACTGAATTCCTTTGAACAACATACCCCCTTGAAAGAAATACTCCATCAAAATTTCTCAGTTGACTTGATAGATTTGGTGCCCAACATTCTCTCCACACCTCAGAAAAATCAGAGTTAGTATCATACAACTCCTTCATCTCATCAAAACCAAGAACTTCAACCTTCATCTCAGTCAACAAAGAAAGTCTTCCACTCAGTGCATCTGCAACTCAGTTAGTAACTCCAATCTTATGCATTATCACAAATTTAAAGCTCTACAAATATTCAACCCACTTCATATGTCTTTGATTTAACTTATGTTGGCTTCCCAAATATGGTAAATCTTTATGATCAATGTACAACAAAAATTCCTTAGGAACCAAATAATGTCTCCAATTCTTCAAGGCTTGAACAATAGCATAGAACTCTTGATCATACACATAATACTTCCGTTGAGCATCATTCAACTTCTTAGTAAAGAAAGAAACAGGTTTACCTTCTTGACTCAACACAACTCCTATTACACTACCACTTGCATCAAATTCAACTTGAAATACCTTATTGAAATTGGGTAAATCCAATAGAGGTAACTCAACAACCCTTTGTTTCAAAGTCTCAAAACTCTTGTTAGCTCCATGTGTCCACTTGAAATCTTTTTTTTATCTCCTCTCATAGTCTCAATCATAGAATTACATACAAAATGAAATTCTTTATAAACTTCATGTAGAAACTAGCCAAACCATGAATGATCTTACCCCACCCACATTCTCAGGTGTAGGCCATTCTAAAATTGTTTTAACCTTCTTAGGATCCATTCTCAAACCATCAACTACAATCACAAATCTCAAATACACTATTTCCTCTTGCATAAAGGAACACTTCTTTAAATTAATCAGTAGATTCCCCTCTTTCAGTCTCTGCAATACTTGTCTAACATGCTCAAGATGTTCTTTCTTAGTCTTATTGAATATTTCAATATCATCCAAATAAACAATCACAAACTTACTCAAAAATCTCTTGAGAACTTCGTTCATCAAACACATGAAAGTACTTGGTGCATTAGTCAAACCAAAAGGAATTACCAACCACTCATACAAACCATCTTTTGTCTTGAAGAAACCTTCCATTCATCACCTTCTCTTATTCTGATATGATGATAACCATTCTTCAAATCAATCTCGGTAAAATACCTTGCTCCACTCAAGAAATCCATTATGTCATCCATCCTTAGCATACAAAACCTATATTTCATTGTTATCTTGTTAATAGATCTATAATCTGTACACATTCTCCATTCTTCATTTTTCTTAGGCATTAATACAATAGGTACAACACATGACTCAAACTCATGAAAGTACTTGGTGCATTAGTCAAACCAAAAGGAATTACCAACCACTCACAAACCAACTTTTGTCTTGAAATAAATCTTCCATTCATCACCTTCTCTTATTCTGATATGATGATAACCATTCTTCAAATCAATTTTGGTAAAATACCTTGCTTCACTCAATTATGTCATCCATTCTCAGCATAGGAAACCTATATTTCATTGTTATCTTGTTAATAGATCTATAATCTATACACATTCTCCATTCTTCATTTTTCTTAGGCACTAATACAATAGGTACAACACATGGACTCAAACTTTCTCTAGTCAAACCTTTCTATAACAAGTCTTGTACTTATCTATTAACTTCTTCATTCTTTGTAGGTGTCAATCTATATGGTGATTTATTCAAAAAACTAGCTCCAGGAATTAGATCCATACAATGATTTGTACTTCTTACTGGTGGTAATCATCAGGTATGTCTCAACAACTATTTCCTTGTACTCATTCAACAACATTTCAATTTCCACTAGCACTCAGCTAAAACTATCAATTTTTGCTGTCACTTAGCTTCTATCTTTTTACACTAGACCTACATCTGTCGCTTGGTCATTACTATATTCTATCACTTAGCCTTACAACCACAACTTGACCCTCTAGGGATTATAGCAAAAGAAACTTGGTTCCTATTCAACTCCTCAAATTGTTTTCCATTAACCATGCAAATTGTAATAGTAGTACAATTTGCCTTGTCAAGAGTTTCAATCAAAGGCAACAATATTTTCTTTTCTCTATTCATCCAAAGTGTATATTGATTTAGTCTACCATCATGCACAACATGTCTATCATACTACCAAGGTATACCCAAAAAAATATGGCAACAATCCATAGGCATAATATCACACTGAACTTCATCAAAATAGTTTGCAATCTTGAATTTCACAACACATTTCTCACTTGCCAACAATTTATGTTCATCCTTGACCCATGAAACATGACAGGGTTTATGATGCTTCAACCTCTATAACTACAACTTTGTAACCAACTCCTCTGATACAAAATTCGTTGAACTTCCACTGTCAATGATCACTTTACAACATTTGCCTACCATCTTACATCTGGTCTTGAAAAGACCTCCTTAGGACAAGTTCTTCCTCAACTGTCTTATTGGACAAAGTTCTCCTTACCATAAGATTCCCTCCAACCTTAGGTCCACAAGGTGAACCCACAAGATCTCCTTGAATCACAACATTTCTATTACCTTATTCATTTTCACCAGAGTACCTACACTCAAAGGATTTATGCCCTGCTTTGCCACATTTGAAACAATTACCATGAAAACCTCCTCTAGAATAAGAATTAAATCTTCCTTAGTAAGAACTAGTACCTCCTTGATAAGAATTTTCACCTTTCCACTCGGTTTTGCCATTATCATCACTTTTCCATTTAGATTTTTTCTTATCTTGTGTAGAATTGTCAGATATACATCTTCTCCATAAGATCTACCTCTACCTCTCTGGAATCTACCACCTCTACCTCTCTCTCTTTGTTCATGCTTCTTTGTCAAGATTTCTTCAATGCATATTGATAGGCTTCTTCCATACTTTCCAATTTCAAAAAAAAATTCTCATCTTGAATTCCATATCTCAATTTATTTAGATACCCTAAAACTTTATCAACCTCATCATCCACATGTCTAGATCTGATGTCCAATTTATAGAATTCCTTAGTGTACTCCTTCACAATCATGTTTTCTTGTCTCAAATTTTGGATCTTTCCTAACAAGCTAACTTGGTAATTAGTAGGAAGGAACTTTTGCTTCACCTTGTTCACCATTTTCAACCAAGTCCTAATCTTTTCCTTTCCTCTCCTTTGTCTATTAGATTGTAAATGCTCCCATTGCAATGAGGCATGGCCTTTCAACCTAGTGAATGTAAAATCTTCAAATTCCTATTATCAGGAGTGTTTTCAAACTTGAAGAAATTCTCCATATCAGAGATCCAATCAAACACAACATTGGTGTCCAACTTTCCATCATAAGGAAAAAATTTCGCAATAGCCTTTGAATGTGCCCTAGACAACACTCTCAATAGTCTTTCCTCATCTTGATCTTCCTCAGGTTAGATTAGGGTTTGGTGCAATTTTTTCATCATCACTCACATCATCAAGACGTGCTCCTCTCCTCTGGATGTCTCCACAACATCTAATCCAGCTACAATTTGTCTCAACATGTCCATAATAGAAGTGTTGACATTTCATCTACCTTGAACCATCTTGAAAAATAGGTTCCTAAAAGATCGTAACCCTCTACAAGTTATAGGTCAAATTCAAAGATTGGCTGCCCTACGACCCAAATCCAACTTAGGGTTCTACACGATCCAATCTCCTCAAGGACGAACCTCAAGCTTTGATACCACCTGACACAAGGAGGGATGAATAGCTAGGGCCTGACTATCCAATCACCTTGCAAAGAAAACACAATAGAAGCAAACAATGATGAGAAGAACTGTTACAGTAAATAATTAATTATTAGTTATTTATTCTATTTACGTAAGCTTACTTAGGTAAATGCATTTCATTAATTAGTTGTAGTCTAGGAGTTAGTTATAAGTTTTTGACAATACGAGAGTTTGTTCTCTCCTAAGTCATACTTATCCTCTCACATTGTTTGAGGACTTCCACCTCATGTGGATGTATGCTTAGTTGTCACACTTATCTCCTAGCATCTTCTAGCTTGTTCTAAAAGCTTCCTTGAGGCCTTTATAAGCAACCTCTCTCTCATTGTACATCATAACAACTTCTTTCATATTGTAAATACATATTTTTCGTGTGTTGCAATATCTTCTTCTCTCTCATGTCCGTTTAGAGTTTTTCCCTTGCTCCATGCTCTTCCTTCCTTGGCTTCCCTTTGACAAGTTTTCGCATGTAGGTGATCTTGGGCGTCTTCGAAGTTGGATTTCATCAACACCAACATGGTATCAGAGCCTTCCTGCTGCTGCTTCATTGAAGGATTTTTGAAGCCGTGATTTGAAGTCAATAACCCTAGTTTGTTTGTGCATTTTTTCTTTAAATTAGGGGACATCAATTTTTCGGAGCACATTGGGCCCAAACAGACGCTGCCATTAGATTCGAAAGGCGCTTTTCAACTAGGATCCATATAAAATTTGTCAATTTTGGAGATAGAGCTCTGAGAGGAAAAATAAATTATTTGTAGGAGGTTTCGTATGGATCATACAAATTTTTGAGCGAAAAAAATAAATTAAAAAGAACTCATTTTGGGCGCGTCGCCCAGTGGCCACCGTCATGCCACTATCGCGCAACCACTGCACAACTCGTGGGCTGCCGTAACTGGTTGTGCGGCTGTAGCACCGCCATGGCCTGGCCGCTGCCCGCTCGCAGAGCTCCTGCGCTGCCAGTTTGCCGCTCCACCAGGTGCTCTGCCCGACCTCCTCCGTAGGGCTCGATCTCGACCCTCTGCTAGGGTGCAACTTCCTTTCCGCTACTAGTGATAGCACATTGCCAACAATCAACCTATGCCTAACACATGGTGCCTCCCTGTTTGTTGCCTAGTCTGCAGTGTCAACCAGTGCAGGGGTGACATGTGGCGCAGGTGCCACATGGCACCTTGCCACGTGGGCCCACCACATCACCCCTACCACATCATCTGCTCTGCCATGTGGCCTCTTTTTATTGTGACGGGTCGTGGGCCGTCAATTTTAATCCCATAGATTGCTGACATTAGCATGACATCAGCACTGCATCATCCACCTTCTTGCACCTCTCCTTCTATGTCCTTTTTGACCTACTTTCAATTTTTTGGCCATAACTTAAGCATACGGAGGTATTTTTTCGATCCGAGAGAAGCACCGGAAAGTTGGTTCTGAGACGAAGACATTGATGTAGGTATTTTTAGGTTTTGATGCTTTTTATTGCCCTTTTTTTAGTTGAAGTCCAAAGTTGTGTTTTTGACTCCAACATGCATATCTTTTGCGTCCCATGTCAATTTTTTGAAAATGTTATATTTTTGGAAAGCTGGTTTTGTCACCTTTTCAAAAATGTAGTCCTTTTCCTTAGATTTTGGCCCATGCTTTTTCTATCATATTTTTGGTTTTTTTTTCTATATGGTGGATATCTTAAGTGTTTTAGGCCCGAGGATCATTTTCCTAGCATGGTTTCCTTTGTTTTGGGCTGTACTATGTTTTGTTGCAGCTTGTTTTCAGTTTTGATCATTGTATCTATCATTTTGAAGCACTTTTTTGTATACGCACTGAGATAAAGTGTCACTTTTGCATTTCGGGGGTTAGGAACATTATTTTTGAGTCAGTTGTACATGCACTATTTTTATAAAGCACCATGGGGGGGGGTAGTTGTTTTCTATTTTAGGCCTTCTCCCTTTGTCAAGTGTCCCTTCCACGACATTAGCCCCATGTAGAGTCAGTTTGACCATGTCTTTATAGGTGTTTGTACCTCTTTCCCTCTCTCATCATTCTTGGTTCATCTGCAGGAGACTTTGGCCCACATTTTCAGTTGCCTGTCATCTCACCCCATCTGCATTAAGGGGGGGTTATTCTGTTGTTCTAATGCTTCTATGGTTCACCGGTTCATTAGTGTGAGCTATGTATTCAGTGGTTGATCCTATATACAAGGCGATTGCAGTGGCTGGCTACCTATGCATTTTAGTGAGATTGATCATCTACCATATAGACACACTCGATTCGTGCCTTCTTCTTCCATGGAGGTTCTTCAGATCAACAATTTTCTTCTTGATGGAAGATTTGCGGCTTCTTCATGCTTCAATAATGCTTCTTCATAATCATTCCTTGTTCCTATTTTAGGGGACATTTCCCTAGTTGGAGGCTTCTTCAGTTCTTCACTAGGTTCTTACCTCTTTTTGGGGGAGGGTTTTTCCCACATGGTTTTCTCTCTTTCCCCATTTTCAGAGGTTGCATTTTGTTGCATTTGTACATGGGTACCTAACATGGCCTCATTGTCGGGACCCATTCTGCATTTCATCTTAGTTTTGTGAGCTTAAGGCATTTCCCTAAGTTGCACTTAAGGGGGGGTGTTAGAGTAAATAATTAATAATTAATTATTTATTCTATTTACTTAAGCTTACTTAGGTAAATGCATTTCATTAATTAGTTGTAGTCTAGGAGTTAGTTATAAGTTGTTGACAATATGGGAGTTTGTTCTCTTCTAAGTCATACTTATCCTCTCACATTGTTCGAGGAAATTCCACCTCATGTGGATGTATGCTTAGTTGTCACACTTATCTCCTAGTGTCTTCTAGCTTGTTCCACAAGCTTCCTTGAGGCCTTTATAAGCAACCTCTCTCTCATTGTACATCATAACAACTTCTTGCATATTGTACATACATATTTTTCTTGTGTTGTAATATCTTCTTCTCTCTCATGTCCGTTTAGGGTTTTTCGCTTGCTCCACACTCTTCCTTCCTTAGGCTTCCCTTTGATAGGTTTTCGCATGCAGATGATCTTGGGTGTCTTTGAAGTTGGATTTCAACAACTCCAACAAGAACACCAAGGAGAGAAGGAACAACAAATACATTATTGATTCAACAAGATATCAACATATGTGCCCAGCTATAAGGCCTTCTAAGTTACGACCAATACAAAGATACAACTTAAGATCCACGATCCAACTCTAAATTCATTGTTTCTAGAACATATGCTCTAAACCCTCTAAGTGATACCTAACCTAACCCTAAACACCCCTATTTATTCTTTCCAAAATAACTTACAGAAGATTCTAGATTATTACATAATAGAAGGTTGACCTTAAAATGGTTTGCACACATCCCAAGACAAGATCCTTACATTAAATTCACAAATACAAAAGTCAGCTCAAACTAATAACCAATCATAGAAAAAATCGATCAAAAGAAGGGATCGAGCATCAACAAACATCAGGTTCACCCAACACATGAGTGTCATGTTCCTCATTTTCCTTCAATACAATTAAGTAATAAATGATAACAAAATAATAATAAAATAAATAAATAAAGTATAATAGAAAATTTTAATAGAATAGAATATATTGTGATTTAATAAAGATATAATATATTAAAATCAATAATAAATAAATATCAATGGTCAATAGAATATTTATTATTATATATATAGAATATCACTGATATATTTTAAATAATAACATTTATATGCAATATATATCAAATGATAAATGAGAAATAATAATATATCATGTATAATAAAAAATATCAAAATAAAGATAAATAATATAAATTTAATATATTTAAATATAATTAAATATTGTCATAATTTGCAATAACCGTGTCTAAATAAACAATGAAGGGTCATGTCTCATTACCCTTTATGCACACATGATATAAAAAATAGTAGAATTAAATAAGGAGGGGATATATAGGAAAATTTCCAACTTAGAAATTTAGAGATGGATCACAACCAGAAAGTTGGGCATCTAAGGTTATACACATAGCATTTGGCATATGCACAAAGAAATCCAATTTATGTAGACACCTATTTACAACGTTGGGTAAGCTATCCACTAGACAGGCCATCTACATCATAGGTTTTGAACACTAGTCAAGCTGGAAAGTAATACATAGATAAGTAATTGAAGGAGACAGGTATACAAAGTGGGCAAGCATGTGAATCCTCCAACGTGAACAACATCAAACCATACAAACACAATAATCCACAAGAGTGAATAGGAGGAGGATAGAACAACAAAAAACACAATACTCACAAGAGTGAATAGGAGGAGGACTGAACAAAAAAAGTAGCATCAGAGTCAAGAGAAGATGATCGAACAAAAAAGAAGATGATATCCTCAAACTAGAAACCAATCATGTATATGATAATAGAAGTCAGTAGTAGAAGAAAACCATTGGAAATAGGAGGAAAGCAATTAGACTTTCAGAATAAGCAATTAGGAATAAAGACCAAATGTTGTAGATTAAGGGGTAGATAATCAATACCTATTTTGGAAGAGTCTACCTTGCATAAAAGTTAGCAGAGAAACTAGAACCAATTTGGGCCTAGTCATCCAGTAAGACATTGATTCCTCTCCAACACAAGGTGGGCATATTAGCAGGAGTGGTCAAAATCAATCATTAACATCGAAGGAAATTATCGAATAAACAACACTCCGAGAGCCACAAAAACATCTAAACAATAATAATATGCAGCCCTTCAAATAAATATGAGACAAAAAAGGAACTATTTAGACACATTAAATGTGAGTGGTGGAGCAACTATGTAGATTTGAAATATTGAAGTTTTTTTAACATATATATTCAAGGAGTGGAATACATGGATACATATAAATGGAGAGAAGTGATATATAGTCTATAAGTACAAGGATTGAAATATTATGTTTATGGAAGTTAAAAGATCTATATATATTATCAATTGACAAGATGAACGAAAAAATAAAAGTAATAATATAAGGACAAAAGTCATAATTAAGAATTTTAAAGTAAAATAATGAAGTTCCATTTGGAGACATTAAAGTGGTATCATAGCATGATCTTGCCATCCTGTAGGGTGAGTCTTAAAATTAGCATATAAGAACAAAGAATCATCCATGAAGGTGAAATATGTGAAAACAGTGTGGATACTTTGTAATAGACATATGGTTGAATTATACCAAACATTAACAAACTTGTGGAAAAAGAAGTGAACACTAGTTCTTCGGAAAATAATAATGTGAGGACCATCAACACATTACACATTCAGGATTGATTGTCATCTAAACAAATAACATGCATCTCAGATCAAACCAGACATGACATGTCCTTGTCATCATGTATGAAAGGAAGAAAATCATTAGAAATGAGTGGTATGGGGAAGGATTCAAATAAGAGGAATAATTCAACAATGTTCTGATGGAACTCAAAAGGACACAACAAGAATATCAATCAAATATATATAAGACCAATCATCGATTTAGTGATATCTTATAGTTAATGATAAATTCTTGCAGAATATTGAATTTGTTGAGATCGGGAGGAAGAAGAAATAGACCACTCCAAGTAGCCACCAATAAGAGGAAAATAATGCATTAAGGTAGAGAGCTAACCTTTCTTAATGACTTCACACGATATTCTATAATTGAATACTCTTAAGGAAGTGAGGCAAGGAATCAAGTATTCTCTGAAGGACAGTACACACTGTGAAGGAAAATCATATGCATATGTAAGGATGGATACACCCAGAGTGGGTATCCATAAGGCCTAGGAAGAGGAAGAACTCCCTCCTAGGAAGGATGGATATATCAAGATTGATTATCCACAAGGTCTTAAAGAGAAGCATTGTAAGAAGATGGTACTTAGTGGAGAGTTGATCTATTAATTAGAGCCCCAGAAAGCACTCCCCCAGGAGCTAAGCATCTGATCACAACTTCTCCTTAAGAAGGGCTTAAAATGGGAATAAGGATCTTATAAGTCTTACAAGATTGAATATATTCTTATCATGGTTTTTGAAGTACTAGCATGTGATGCAAGTCTAACATGTGTATGCTCTGTGTCTGCATCGTGTCTTCATGCATCAATGTGTATAATTTGTGTTTGCATCATGTCTTCATACACTAATTATATATATTTTTTGTGCATGCTTTATGTTTTCATGTATTCTAGTATATGTTTCTTAGTGAGTGCCAAGAATCAAGGACAATCTCAATGAGTGTCAAAAAGTAAGGACATTCTTAAGGAGTACTGAGCATCATAAACATTCTTAGCAAGTATTAAGATTAAGGACATTCTGTCAAGGTTGGATTAAGGGCATTCTCTATGAGAGTTGAAGTTAAGAGGACATTCTAATGAATGCTAGAATTCTTAGAAAGGAATTAAGACAAAGACTCTACATCTTTGAAGGCTCATCCTAAAAGAAAGCAATAGTTAGCAAGAGGCGAATCACAAGTGCTACAACAAATTGAGATAAATTTCTTCACTAAAGTTATTCTTAGTAATTTAAATCTAGTCTTGTGATATTTAAATTTATTTCTATTTAATCCTAGTTGAAATTGTTGTTGCAGGACCATTGAGAGAATCTTGAATTGCTTGAGGACAAGCAATTTGAGGAAGGATGGACTGTCATGTTCCCCATTTTCTTTCAATAGAATTAAGTAATAAATGATAACAAACTAATAATAGAAATTTTAATAGAATAGAATATATTATAATGTAATAAAGATATAATAAATAAATATCAATGGTCAATAGAATATTTATTAATTATATATATATATATATATATATATATATATATATATATATATATATATATATATATATATATATATATATATATATATATATATATATATATATATATATATATATATATATATATATATATATATATATATATATATTTTAAATAATAACATTTACATGCAATATAGATCAAATGATAAATGAGAAATAATAATCTATAATGTCTAATAAATAATATCAAAATAAAGATAAATAATATAAATCTAATATATTTAAATATAATTAAATATTGTCATAATTTGCAATAATAGTGTCTAAACAAACAATGAAGGGTCGTGTCTCATTACCCTTTATGCACACATGATATAAGAAATAGTAGAATTAAGTAAGGAGGGGATATATAGGAAAACTTCCAACTCAAAAATTTAGAGATGGATCACAGCCAAAAAGTCAGGCGTCTAAGGTCATACACATAACATTTGGCATATGTACAAAGAAATCCAATTTACGTATACACCTATTTACAATGTTGGGTAAGCTATCCACTAGACATGCCATCTACGTCACAGGTTTTGAACACTAGTCAAGCTAGAAAGTAATACACAAATAAGTAATTAAAGGAGATAGGTATACAAAGTGGGCAAGCATGTGAATTCTCCAACGTGAACAACATCAAACCATACAAACACAATACTCCACGAGAGTGAATAGGAGGAGGACAGAACAACAAAAAAAACAACACTCCACGAGAGTGAATAGGAGGAGGTCAGAACAACAAAAGTAACATTAGAGTCAAGAGAAGATGATCGAACGACAAAGAAGATGATATCCTCAGACTAGAAACCAATTGTCTATATGATAATAGAAGTCAGCAGTATAAGAAAACCATTGAAAATAGGAGGAAAGCAATCAGACTTTCAAAATAAGCAATTAGGAATAAAGACCAAATGTTGTAGATTAAGGGGCAGATAATCAACACCTATTTTGGAAGAGTCTACCTTGCATAAAAGTTAGCAGAGAAACTAGAACCAATTTGAGCCTAGTCGAACCAATTTGAGCCAGCCAACCTTAAACATCACACACTAACCAAGAAATTAAGCTTGGAAAAGTAAGTCAAACTTTGACTATTTAACACTTTTACTCTAGGAATGAAACAATAGTGTGTGATGTTTAAGACATTGATTCCTCTCTAACACAAGGTGGGCATATTAGTAGGAGTGGCCAGAGTCAATCATTAACATCGAAGGAAATTATCGAATAAACAACATTCCAAGAGCCATAGAAACATCTAAACAATAATAATATACAACCCTTCAAATAAATATGAGACAAAAAGGGAACTATTCAGACACATTAAATGTGAGTGGTGGAGCAACTATGTAGATTTGAAATACTAAAGTTTTTTTAACATATATATCCAAGGAGTGGAATACATGGATACATATAAATGGAGAGAAGTGATATATAGTCTATAAGTAAAAGGATTGAAATATTATGTTTATGGAAGTTAAAATATCTATATATATTATCAATCGACAAGATGAACGGAAAAATAAAAGTAATAATATAAGGACAAAAGTCATAATTGAGAATTGTAAAGTAAAATAATTAAGTTTCGTTTGGGGACATTACACGGAGGAATGCTCAGCCAACATTGGACAACTTAGCACATACATGAATGCTTGGCCAACATTGAACAACTCAACAAAAAGAGGAACTCGACAATGATTGCAACTTGGCAACCACTAAAACTTGACATTAATTGGTAGAATGAACAAAATGAGGAAGATAGCAAGGCTACCCTGCATCATTAAAACATAACCTAACTCATCTAAGTATATCCTTTTTAGGTTTGTGTGCTAGTACACTATATAGATTTTCTTATATGTATGTATGTATGTATTTATAAGGATTTTTAGCTTACATTAATGTTCAAACTCTAAGGCTTTCTTGTGATATTAACAACAAAAAAGAAAGATGGTTGTCCCTTCCAAAAGTACAACCCAAGGGTGTAAAATCCACAAACCAAAATGGCCATTTACAACAAGGTCTAGAACATAAAATTAATAACACATTAGTAAAATTGCTAGTAGCCCACATCAAGAGTAGGTAGGAAACTCACCCATCACAGGAGGAGTAGAATGAGAAGTTAAAGAAAAAAGTAGTATTGGCCCTTGCAAAGACATAATAAAATGGTTAGTTTCCATTAACAAGACACTAGAAAAACAACTAGTGACCCACATCAAGAGTGGCTAGAAAACTCACCCATAGTATGAGGAGGAGAATGGAAGGCATAACAACATTTTTTTCTTTTTTGGAAGACAATTATCCAAGTGATACTATCACTAGGGTCCCCAAGAATGGGAGAGGGAGGGGGAGGTCGTGGAACCCTCTTTATGAGACTACCAACACAAGGAGAAGAGTGATGACAATTTTACACATTGTCAACCAAGGGTTAGAGTAGATCACACATAACTAATAGAGGAGAGTACACATTGCAAGAGGGGGTCGCACTAGCAGCAAGACCTTGAGTCAATTCTACTTTGTTTTAGGAGGCCAAATAAATAGTAGGAGCATTACACTGATGGGAGTCATCATTAGCCTATTAAGAGTAATAAAATGAAGAATCAAAGGCTAGGATGTTCAAATTATCATCATTAGTTTCCTTCCACTTATTAGCAACACCTTTACAATGTGACAGAACAACTTGTAACCATATTCCTAGTAGAGAAGTGCCTTCAATATTGAAAAGTGAGGTCCTCATAATCTAGTAGTTGTGTCCATGGCATATCCACAACCATGAGAACCACATCCCTTGGAAGGGGTGTTGAGATGTCAATGTCAACCAAATATGCAAAGGTAAAGAGGTCCATAATAATTGTAGCCTTGTCCACCTTTAAGAAATGATTAATAGGGTTGTTGATGGCCTCAAAATAAGAACTCTCCCAAAAATAAAGGGGAAGATTAGAGAGATGAACCTGCACTAGACACAATGATTGGTTTAGTAAGACTGTTAAAGGAGACTATTTAGGATTTGGTTCGGAGAGAGTGATTCCCCTAAACTAACGACTTGCTAAGCACAAAATCTCATTCTTCAAAAGAAGAAAAATCACAATATCAGACCCCTTAGCACAAGGGAAAAGCTCAATGTTACCAAAAATAAGGATCTCTAAGAATCCCTCACTTAAAGATGAATATCTAAAGAGAAGGCCAAAAACCAATGAATCTACAAACCAACCTACAACATTGGTATATATCCACATTATCCACCACATCCATGACACACCAACATGGGAATGTTTTGACATATGCAAGATGTTGTTATTTCTCCTTTAAGGGAATAGAAGCAATAGATATGGAAACATGAAAAAAAATTGTCCATTGGTAGCAAAGAGAGACCTTGTAGGGGCGCAAAAGACCCCCTCATTCACAACCTTCTTAGACCAAGTACCAGGTCTTTGAGAATAGAGTCCAATGACAACCACTCCAAAAGATGTCCTTCCATCGCAATGCTAGGAACAGTAATAAGAACCCCCAAATCACCCACAACCTAAGGTGGAGCAGCACCCAACACACTTACATAAGTCATAGACCCCAAATTGGGGAGTGTTGAGGAAAAATGATCTGGATGGGATCCATGGATGGCAACTGCCATGAGCCCTAATAATGATAGATAATAGATAATAGATAATAAATTTAATGACTAGAGTATATAAACTAATAGGGTATATTCTTTGTCTAATGATATAGTATATTACTAATATAAAATGTTATTAAAAATATAAGTAAATTAATATAACCTAAATCAAAAGAAATAATAATAATATTAAAATAATATAATAAAATATTATTAGAATAATTAATATCATAAGCTATTACTATAAAATATATTAATAAATATATATATATATATAGAAATAGAATGGCTATTTAATTATTAAATAAAAAATTAATAAATTAATAGATATAATGATTAGGTGTCAATAAAATAATATTAGATACTTCAATTAAATTAATAACTAAGTATCACTAATCTAAGGTAACAACTAGTCCGCTAGACAAATTTAAATCCCATCATTATCAGTGAATGGATCAAAAGCCATGACCTTTGGACATGGCATACGAGGGAGTATTAAAATGAATAAATTTGCAACCAAATGGGAGATAAGCATATGGCATAAGAGTGAAAAGAATTATATGAGAGTGTAATAAAATTGAATAGAGATGTCATGGCAATTAAATGGAAATTGAACAAAGAAAGGTGGAGAGATAATGAAATAAAGACCCTTACATTCCAAAGAATCCATACTCCGTATGATATAGTATTGATTGAATGGGGTCACCCAATTTTTTATTGGTCAAGCAATGAATACAGGTACACATCCCAAATCCTTATTATTATTTAACTATCAATTTGATTATAATATATTATATAAAGAGGGAAACTATTAAAGTGAAACATAACAGTCATTGCAAAGAATAGCCCAAATTATAGAAAATGGGGTTAGTATTATTTTAGTATGAAATGTGGGGTCTATAAACCTTAGAAAACAATCAACAACTTTAAGGGTATGTTTTATATATATTTTTTCTTTATATTATTATATTTATAATGCTATCATAATATGTTTAATAGTCAAACACACTCTTGGTATATCATCAACATTATAAAGATGGCAAATAAAGATAACAATAACCTATATATATATATATATATATATATATATATATATATATATATATATATATATATATATATATATATATATATATATTACAAACATACATACATACATACATACATAAATATGAATTCTAAATTATAAAGTAATTAAAATTATATTTGTCTAAACATAAAGATTCCATCCCTTACTCCATACTCGAGATTTCTAAGATAGGAAGTTTGTGGAAGGTAAAGGTGGAGTAATTTCGGGCACATGACAAATTATCACAATACTAGGGTAAGGCCTTGAGGGATGTTGTATGTAGTACATGTTTCACACAATTGCCATCTGAGAATGACCTCAGTAATTAGAGGAAGTAATGGAATCTTTGCATAAGTCAATTAAATTAAATCAATCAATTTAATTGATTAAAATTCAATAATTCAATGTTTAATGATGCCACAACACAAGTAGCCATAATTGGCAATTATTATGATAATAGTTCAAATGAATAAAAAGGGTTCATTACAACAACAATCATTCTTTCAAAATTGCACCATGGGCAGGAGTAACCATTAGAAAGACTATTGGAGCAACCATTTTGCATCCTTGTGTCAATATGTTATTTTATTCCTTCAACTCTAGAACTTGAATTTGACTAATTTTTTAACATTAAAATATATTGCTATTAAATTATTGTATGTCTTGCGCCTTGAGGACTTGTATAACAATTTATGAAATTTATTATTCATATGAAAACTTATCATTGTTATCAATGACATATACATTTATAGAAACTACTAGGTCTTTTTTTAATTGTAAGTCTTAGTACTTATTATTATTTAATATAACTATGCTTGTTTAGATTTATAAAAAAATGTAGCAATATTATCTAGGATTGTGCAATAAAATATAAATTGTAATGAAGAACAATTTAATCCTTGATTTCACAAGAAATTTAAAAAAGGATGATTTTTTCTCTAATACTACATGTCATTACCATTCTGCTTAGCCATTAGAAAATTGCAATAAAACCCTAAAAATATTTGCTAATTTTTTTCTTTTCTTATAGTAAACTTAAGAGAATCTACACATCACAACAAATCATCTCAAGAAAAGAATACAATCAAGTTTCTAAATTATGTTGAAACCAATGTAAGAAGTCATAATATAATAGCTAAATGTATTTCATACAAATTATTACAACACATTATTCCTTTAGTCATTCATTAGACAAGATAGTAAGATATTATTTTCAATGTAGTTCTTTCTTGTTTCATGATGTACGCCTCAACATGTTTCCAACTCAATGAATACATAATAATTTATGTCTATACAAGGTTCAACACCCTAATGAATACACAATTATTCTCTTTGTTATAAGATTGTCAAATTCTAATTGTTGCCAAGATGAAAAAGCTTAAAATATTACATGTATTTGCTTGACTCCATCATATCATTTCTTCCATAGGACAAATTTGAATCTACAATATCAAGATCATTAAAGTTCCATTTCAATGAAACATCTTATCTACACCTTATTAACCTAGATAGATACTTTCCATTGTCAATTTGATGTAATTCTATTATCTTAGACTAAATTTCTAAATTGTTAGTTTAGGTTCTTTTTCGTTTCCATCCCTTTCTAATTATATGTATCTTGTTTGGTTATATTTGTATACTTTAACTTGTCTCAAAGCATCAATATAGGATTATAAACTTTCATAGCTATGGTTCCATCGAAATCCCCATGATTTCCATAGTTTCTAGATTCTTTATCTTTATAGTTTCCTTCAATAGTATATCGACCTCATATTAATCATTCTAGTTATCAAAATATTCATGAATTTTATTAAATATATGGGTGCAATACCCTTCCTCTCATACTTATCAAAAACTTGAAAGAAAATTGAGGACCAACTTTCATGTTAGGTTCTAAGCGCACTAGTTTACATTTACTCAAGGCACTATCACTTTCTATCAATAAAGACACACATCATAATGTTTTGTTATTTTGTATCTCATCTTTTCCTATATTCAAGGGTTCTTGATATCATAATTATACATATGCATTTACATGGATCACCCATTTTCATTTCATTTTATTATATAAAAAAACAAATTCGGTAATTTATTATTGGATTTGGGAGGGTTTTTTCTTTATGGCCTTATATTAAAGGTTTATTTTAAAGATAATTAAAATTGAGCTATTCAATAATATCATTTTGCCTTTTATTTTGTTCAGATTGGATGTTGAAGCGTGACCAACAAATTTGAACTTGAAAGGTGATTGCCAAATTTGGAAGGTGGTTACATTTTTGGATGAATTTGGGTTAAATCTAACTTTCTTCCTAGAAAAATAAATGTTGTGATTAAACTAATGCAAAAACAACTCACCAAATAATTCTAGAATACTTCTCTAAAGGAGCCCTTGTGTGGAGGGTAAATCTTTGGTCGTTAAAAAGAAAGGATAAAATATTAAAGATGGAACCTTTAGTTTAGGATATTGTCACCCTATCCTATTAGAGGTTCTTTGGGTTATTACTTCTAAAAAAAGGAAAAAATATATTATTGTTAACTCTCGCAATAACAATTTTTTAAGAAAAATTGTGATAGTACTCTTACAACTATTTTGAAGGAGAGGACCATTAATATTTTTGATACCATAGGACAGTTAAAAGGTACATATGAATTAGGTTAGATCAAATCTATGTTTGTTGGGGGTTAAAGGTTAGTTGAATTGGCCAAAGGCTCTATAAATGTTAATACAATGATAAAAGGAAAGGATAATGTGATAGAGAATGGTGATGAAACTTTGGAGATGAGGAGTTTCACCTTCAAAACAATGAGGACAAGAGATGGAAGGTAGTTCTTTTAGGGCTTGTTTGGTTGCAAGCATAGGAATGGAGAATAGGGATGCATATTGGGAATAGGAATGGCTATTCCAATAACAACTCTTTTTTGGAATGGTTATAAACTTATTTTAGAGTCAAAATGGGAATATGTATTTCGATTCCTTATTCCAATTGATGAAACAAATAGAAAATAGAAAACGTATTCCAAATTTTCTAGTCCCATTCCAAGAACCAAATGGGCCCTTAATGAAGAGAATGAAGTTAATTGAGAAGTACGAGAATAGTGAAGATATAAAGGACAAGGGTGGAGAAAAGGAAAGAATAAGTATGAGAAGATTTTTATTCGGCTGACTTGTAAGTGAATATAAAGGAAATCAAGACTAAAATGAAAAAATATAAACTACTACTTAAAATGCAGAGAATGGAGTCTAATATGTAGAGAGTGACAACATACATTACTTAAAAGGAAATGATGAGAATACTTTTTTATTGCTAAAAAATAATAGAATAGTGGAAGTATGAAAAAGAAAGGGTGCCTCAAAGGATCAATGACCTAAAAAAGAAGGGTAAGAAAGTGCACGTTAAGGAAGATTGGGAGGAGTCACTTAACTCTATGATCAAAGATTGAAGCCTGATTAAGTAAGGTGGTTTATAGTTTCTAGTGTTTTTTTCATAATTCTATTGTTATTCTTTTTTCTATATTTTTCATAGATTTGTACCCTTGTTTTTGGCTTTTGATGTTCTAGATGTCATCTCTAGTTATACTTTTGATGTTTAAATTGTCAATGTTTTGAATTTATGTGATCCAAGATCATCTCCCCACTAATCTAATAATTTTTTTATGAATCCATCAAATTTTTATGTGTTTTCCCCAATCCCTAAGGATAATTGAGCCCCTTCTTTATAGATTGTAAACTTTAGTAACTTCTAGCTTCTATTTGTAGGTAATAATAGTCTTCAATTTTTCGGTTGGATCTCATTTTGATCCTTTTTTTTGTTTAGTAGGATGTACCTACTTAGAAGGCACCACTCAATGACTATACACTTAGATTGTCACCAACACAAGAGCCCTTAACCACCACAAACCCTTACAAATATCAAAATATAATTTATAAATCAAACCAACGGTGTTTGTTAATGTCAATTTAACGTCATTTATTTCCCGCCTATTCCCCTAGTCCATTGGTAGTTTTCATTTTCATTCAAATTTGGAAACTTTGTTCATAGTCATGCTTGTTCTTTTTTGGAAGTATTTTTTTTTAATTTAGGATACAATTTCACTTTTGTAAGGGCGTATATTTTTTAAAATGGTGATTTATATTTATTTTAAACTTTAGTTTCGCAAATGTGTTAACGAGCAATTCTTCTTTTAAGAACCTTTAGGACTCCATTTGGGCTCATATGATAACACTTTTTTGTGCATTTTGTCAAGTGAATTAGTCATCATGTAATAAGATTAAGGCCATTTCATTGATATCACAAGTGGAAGTTGTAATCATACTAATTATAAAGTTTGTATTGGATTAAATCTCTTGATTAGTCTATGTGTGATCAAATTTTAGGATTTTGTCATGGTCATCAAAAGACATCATTTTTTAATAAGATTAGAGAGATGGGATTATTTTTGGTGATGCAAAATCTTAACACATTTAATATGGATTCATCTGTTGTCAACCTGAATAAATCCTACGAGAAATTGGTTGTAGTATTGATATTGATACCTAGGTGGCCTCCACTCACATTGAGTGTTATCATGACCTTTGGACCACACTTTAGGAGATGTATGGAGAAGTAAATGAATCTCTATTCCTAGAGGATCTTGTTGTAAATTTATTTTTCTACTTGAAGGTTTTTGACGATTTGATCATCAAATAGCTATAGTTCATGATAAATGGGAAGAGATTGAGTGTCACTATGACTTATAAACTTCTAAAAATTCTCATGATTCTCCTAGGGTTTTGGCTTTTAGTATTCCTAATATAGTATTATAACTACTTTTGAACACATGATCAGGGATAGGCTGTATAGTTAGATGACATGCATTCAGATCTAGTCTCAATCAATACTAGCATTGCTACATCCATGGTTTACAATTGGGCTGGATATCCTTAAAAAATTAACAATTTTGGACCACTCTTTATCTTTGAATTGTGTTTTACATCTATTTCTACTAGGTTATGGGTGATTAGACTCATTCGTAAGACCTAAAACTATTTATTGATTGTGGTATGTTTTAGCATTTATAAGGTCTAAACCACTAACTAACTTTAGGTTGAGATAACATCCTCACTTTAAAGATAGACTTGATTTAGACTCCTCTTTGTTATTCTATATCCCAAAAAACAAACAACACTATGTTGCATCAAGTAGAACAAAAAACCTTAATGGTCCATAGAATTTTATCACCTAGAATAATGTAAGAGTCCAAAGTCCAAATTTACCCAAGACCTCGTAATTTGATATTTGATGCTAAATGAGCAAAATTTACTCTTCTAGCCTCCTCAAAATAAAAAAGGTAAAGGATAAGATATATTCTTGACAACTACTCCATGTGATTAATATGCTTTCCAAATAATTTATTCACCTAAATAAATTATTAATAGTATGTCACAAAATCTAATAATGATCTTTTTTATCTAAATATATCTACCCCCTTAAATTTAAGTAATCCTAAATGATAAAATAGTGAAATCGAGGAATATTATAGCATAAAAATTTATCATCAATGATCTTTATGATAAATTAGTAGGCTAATAATCTATATGATCAAGTGTCATCATAATGTATTGAAAAGTAAGTCTTGTATCTTTATATTAAATAATATTCTTTAATACACTATGTAACATAAAGATCTTTAATGGAACTCTATGCTATAGAACAATCAACCATCAATTTGTGGCTGGTTAAAGTTATGTTGGTTCAGCATGTTTTGTCCTAGAGATTCATAACTATAACTATTTATTGTAATCCTTTCAGCTTTCTTCAATTAAAAAAAAAAAATTGTTTGCACTAAAATGTGCCACTTCAGTTATAACTTGTCAACCACCTCAAAAACGGTACAAAAAAGGTGGATTAAAAGCAAGATTGGCCGAAATTGAACAAAAAAGGTGGATTAAAAGCAAGATTGGCCGAAAATGATCTCCCATATAAAACGTAAAATAGTGTACGAAGAAAAAAGTAAACCCAAGACTTGAGAAACCCAAGAAGCATAATATTTTCAGTAAATCCGTCTTAAAATGAAACAAAAGTACGTAGATCTGTTCATAAAGAAGGGAAACAAACAAGGAGACTCTAAGGCTGTGTAGAAATCCGTAGATCTTAACAGCACCAAGATAGTTGGCAGTGCTGTGACTTTGTGTAGTTGCCCAAATGCTTTTGAGGTTGATATCAAGATTAAGGTTTAAGAGAAGTTCCTAGAACTTTCTATGGGATGTTGCGAGGCTCTGCTGTAGATTCTTTAAGGAAATTTAGTATGTTGGGAATTTGTATTGACAATCAGAACCCAGTGAGTAGATTATGCAACCTAATAGCTACTACTGATGTCTCACCAAACTGGCATATGCTTTGCATGGGGTTATAACATTCTTCAAGCTAAGCTTGCAAATTTGAAGTTGCTGCTGTATGCATAGACTGTTCTTTCATGTATTTGAACTGGGAAAATCCCCTACCAAAACCAAACGCTAAGATTTCTGTAAACCCGACAAAATTGGATGTGGATTGACCTAGTTCAGGAACAAAAATGAACACACTAGCAGGATTAAAAACCATGTATCTTAATGTATAGCTGATAGAAATTTGATCTGAGATAAAGACCAGTCTTCCAAAATCAATTGACTGGAAATCAAAAAACAATAATATTGTGTAGAAGTTTCATTTCAGAGTTCATTAGGTCAAGTTTAAGGTAGTATAGAAACAGAGATCGATCCAAAGTGCAGTGTAAAGAAACATCTTTTTGTTACTGTCAGTCATGGGCAAGTTGATGCAGAGTTCCAAGTGCCGAAGCCTGGTTTCCCACAAAAACTAAAGGAAGGTGTGTTCACCCTGCTGATGTATTCAGGTGCTGGTGTGTTATGGTGTGGATTTGAGGGAGCTGGTGTATTATGGTGTGGATTCAAGTGCTGGTGTGTTTACAGGAAGAATAAGCGCTCCATGTGAGCATCCAAATGCACTAGGGTGCATCCAGGGATTAATTTTTTGGATAATCCTTATGATGACTGATGAAACATGAACTAAATTTTGTAATTGTAATGATCTTCTTATTGTCATTGGAATCGTGAACATAGATATATATCATATGGCTTATTTGGATATTTGTGAACTATCAATTAGCATTTAATAATTATATTTGGGCCTTTGGCATTTGGCATTGATCAATGATGAAGCATCATACCATCACATGCTTTAAATCTATATGTTTCTAACTTAGGCTTTAGTAGTAACCTCGTTCCATTACTAATTGGGCTAGTGTTGGCCTAGTTTTGAAAATGAAGTCGACCCTCATCCTAGTTAAAAGATTGAATTTTGGCCTGCGATTGGTAGGAAATCCTCTAATAACCAAATCCTAGTTTCCAGTTAATCCAAAAAGAAACCTTATTTTTCAGTTTATCCAAAGGAGAAATCTTGGATGTAAATTGACTTTATTCAGAAAGAGAAGTGTAGCCTAATCGTAGGAAAGGGATATTTTTCAATCTGAATACCATAGAACGTTCTGTGGCCTTTCAAGAGTTCTATGTTTTTCATATTATATTCCATATTTCAAATTGGTTATTTGTTTCTGTTGTACTTTTCTTTCATTTCTTCTGGACTAGGACAATAGTTTAAGTCTTGATACTAACTTGCTAAACATTTTTCAAGCTTTTTTTGACTCAAACATGGCAGAAACACTCAGCGAAAACTTGGCAAATAACAGACAAATATTATAGAAATCAAATCCAGTTTTGTGAATCCAACAAGAAAAACGTGTGTTCTCCATCCAGCTCTTAGAAATCTAATTCAAAAACAGAAATGGGCCCTCATTTACCAAGTGAGAAACTTATTCTCCTGTAATTGACAAAAAAATTTCGAGGGTTTGAGTTTTACAATTCCTTTGTAATGAACTGGCCATACCGTCTTTTAAAAGAGAACACACAATTTGAACGTTAAGGTGTGCTCATCTAATTGTTTGTCTCAATCTATGATAAAAATCTGCTATACTTCTAGGGTACTTACAAGTCTATGTCATCTTGTATAATTCTCAAGGCAGGAAAATAATTATGTTTCCAGTTTTTACTGCCCAATGGCAGTGCGCCTTGACTATGCACAGAAACTATTTTTTTGTAAAATACCTCGGAGACACCTCAAAATCAATCACTGTAATGTCACTAAGGTGTAAAGATTGAAAATTAAAAAAACATAAATTGCTTGTAATGGTAGCAGTAGCTGACGGATATGAATCTTTTCACACTGTTATCCGAGAATTTTTATGTTTTTGATATTACCCAGTTCATATTTATTGGCAGAGGAGACTAAGATGAGAGCAACTGAAAATTAATAAAGATTTCACAAAAAAAAAAGCCTAAATTGCGTATAAATCCTTCAAATTCAAGATGAGAGCAATCGAAAACCAGTACAAGATTTCACATAAAAAAGCCTAAATCGCGTATAAATCCTTCAAATTTAAGATGAGAACAATTGAAAACCAGTACAAGATTTCACAAAACCCTAAATTGCGTATAAATTCTTCAAATTTAAGATGAGAGCAACTGAAAACAAGTACAAGATTTCACAAAAAAAAGGCCTAAATTACTTGTAAATCCTTCAAATTTAAGATGAGAGCAATTGAAAATTAATAAAAGATTTCAACGAAAAAATCCTAAATTGTGTATAAATCCTTCAAATTCAAGATGAGAAAAATTGTTAACCAGTAGAAGATTTCACAAGAAAAAGCCTAAATTGCGTATAGATCCTTCAAATTCACTGCAATACATAGCTAGTAATCGAACCATAACTGAAAGAATTGTACAGAACTCCATTCAAAACACGAGATTCAAGAAAATAGATAACTGAAAAGGGTAAAATTATACATACCAAGAATGCTGGAACTGCAAATCAGTTGTACAGTTGTTCGAACTGAAAATTTCGAAACAGAGGAGCTCCTTTTAATTGATATGGGGGGAAAATATTTTAGTTATCGATTGCATGGGTGGCAGTTTTGTAAATGTGACACGTTTTATCTTTCCCCACTAAATCATACGTCTCACATATGTTTTAAGAAGCGTATGAATAATTTATAGATATATGTAAGAAATTAGAATAATTTTTTCTTTAGACTATTTAACTAGTAAAAATTTTATGACAAAAATTTAATAAATTTATGGCTGCTGATACTTTGAAGGAATTGTGGAGTGTTTTTAATTGTCTCAAGACCGAATGATCATTTGTTGTAATATAACTAATGCTGTTATAGCAGTCAGCATTGTATCTGCTGTCATTTATTTGTAAATGTTTATTTTTTAGAATAAAATGCTTCTTTCAATAAAAAATTAATTTAGTTAAGTATGATTAAACTATAAAGTTCGATTTTGTTATTATATTAATTAAAAAATTGTCTATGGTGTAGACTAGTTGGCTTTTTGATATTGTGTAATAATATTAATTATGTAAAGTTTGATGAATGAGTTACATCAAGTTAATAATTTAGAAGTAAGTAACAATGTAGTGGAAAGTGTTATAATTGTAATTGTAATATTGTAATGAATAAAATGAAATTGAAAGTTAAAAGATAATATTGATGATCAATAATATTTATGTTATTGATTAAAATATTTATAATGATTATAAATTATTATAAATTAATAATTAATAATTAATATGTTGATTATAGTTCACAATCCTTCCTATATAACTAATTATAATCTAATTTTAACTATAAGTTTAATTTGTAATGTCATTTTGTTAATTACATTTGTTGTGTAGTTATGCTCTTATTGTATAGTTGTGTTGGTTAATAATAATTATATGATTTTAAAAAATGATTAATAATTATTTGATTAAAGGATGAGGGCGAGATTGTGTTCCAGTTGATTTTAGGTTAATAGATATCTCTCAATCATTGGCTCTTAGGCGAAGAAGTTCTTTCAACCTCCCAAAAAAATTTAAGTACTAAAATGAAAATATACAGTAGACCAATTTTCAAAATTTGAAAAATACAACAAAACTTTATCAAATTTTCACCATCCATTTTTCATGCTATTGGGCTTTCCATTCCAAAATAAAAATACAATATGTTTTACTTATAGTAAATTTAATAAGAAGCTTAATTGATACCATAATCTATTTTGAATATGTTAAAAACATATCAATTATTTAAACAAAATAAGGTTTGTCAAAGTTTATATTATAAAGAAAATAATACTAAGTGCAAATCTTCTACAATAATTAACAAAATATTATAACATTATTTTTTTTTATGGAGGTCATCCATAAAAAAGTTTAGTACCCGATACGAGCTCACACGCTTCTTCGGCTAAGAGCTAAGGACTAAAGAGTAAATAATATCTACACTACCAAATTCGCCCGGGGCACGATCTTGGCTCATCCCTTCGAGCCTTGCACTCAACAAGATCCATGGTAGGCTCTTTATGAGCCATTTAACAAATATCTGAAAAATAATAATTTTAGTGAATAAGATACTATTCAAGGTCTCTGAAATGTTACAACTCCAACAAACATAACATAGTAAAATCCTTACTTCTTCCATTTAAATCCTATCTATTCATGAAGAACTAAATTTAAAAAAGTACCAATAAAGTAACAAAGGTGTGAACAATTATAAATTGAAAAAGAAAGAACCAGGCAAAATTTAAAGGTATACAGGTTGCATAGGGCACGAATAGTTGACGAGTTTTTCAAGTCAAATTGTTTATCCATGGAAAATATATGGAGGAGAAGAAATGCCTTCGTCCATGTGGTGAACAGCTCAGAGGAAACATTAGGCCAAAATGCTAACAGAGATCTGCTACAATTGGGAGCGCTGCCATTAAAGCAATTCCAACCATGGTTGAGAGACATCGCTTCCTTTTTGTACTATTTATTGGACATTCTATTTTAACTGCCAAAATTGTTAAGAAAACTAAAATATGAGGAAAATATATGGGGAGATTTGTTTGGGGCTAGGGATAGCACATATGATGGAGAGGTATGACTTGGGGCAAGGTTGAGCTATTGGAAGTGAAGTTTTTATATATGAAATTTGTGTTTTCAGAGAGAGGCAGAGGTACATTTGTGTATCAACTTAGAAGTCAAGAAGAAATGGATAAATGATTGTTTGATGGTAGTGGTTATAATGGTTTGATGGTAGAGGTTAGTGTGTATGTGACATCTGTGTATCAAATATAAAGGTTATGAAACACAGAAGTGGAAAAGAAGTGGATAAATAACGTTTGAAGGTGGTGGTTATAACGGTTTGATGGTAGAGGTTAGTATACACGTGACATTTGTGTATCAAATATAGAGATTATGACAGACAGAGGTGGAAATGAAGTGGATAACTAAGCATTTGACGGTAGAGGTTAGTATACACTTGACATTTGTGTATCAAATATAGGGATTATTAAAGACAGATGTCGAAAGGAAGTGGAGCAGAGATCAGAGATCCATGCAGAAACTGAGTGGGTAAATAAGTGGATGATAATGGTGAGGTAAAATTCTTGAAATTTGTATAAAAGAACTTTATTGCGACATTGAACTAATGAACTCATAATATTAAGCTCAGGACAAGTACTAATAAATTCAAATAAATTTAATATATGTAACCCTAGAAGTATATAATTATAAAATCAACATAATCTATATAATAGTAGTTTTAATTCTAACTTAACTTATTTTTTACCTTAAATATAAAAATACTTAAATGAATTAATAAATATATTTTAATTAAAATATTTGATACAATATTATTAATATTACTACAAAATTATCTTATAATAATTAAATATAATTATGTAATTTATTAGTTTTAAAGAAATATTAAGAATTAAATGTGTTTCTTAAATCATTTTTCATGATTTTAAAACTTAAATGTACATTTAAACTCCACAAAAATCAAATTAATAAATACATAGATAAAAATATATACTAATTAATTAAAATAATTTGTGTACAAATTATATTTTAAAAAGTTAATCATTCTTGCTTTATTTATTTAATTTAAAATACTTATATAAATCTATCAAATATATTTTTATTATTCTTATATAATTTAAATTATTAAAATTACTATTCAAATAACTACATTTAAATTTTATGTATTATTTAGGCATTACAACAAAATGTTAATTTGTGAGCCCTCTCACATGGGAGGTCTTGGGTTCACACCACTTCAACTTAACATATATCAATAATTAATTTCAACAAATAATAATAATTAATTTAAGTTTTGACTCATTACCTATTCAAAAAAAATATGGGATTAATTGTTAATGGTTCTTTGATTTGTTGGTAAAATTGTTTTGATTATAATAAGTGCGCCAAGAATTAGGTTCTATAAGTGTAAAGGCTCAACATTGATTATCTATTTTTCTAGTACCATTAGATTTTTTAAGGAGTGACTAAAAGTAATTTGTTTCTACTAATTAAAATTAATTGTTTTAAAACTTTTCTTTAAAACTAATATATTATATGACATAAATGCAAATTTCTCATGTTTATAAATTAACACATTCCTCATTGGTGAAACATTTAGATCTTATAAATGAACACTATTTCTATTGCAATTTTGGCAATTTTTTAGACCCACTACTTCACCCTTATATAATTTATGAAGTATGGTATTTACTTAAGTGTTTAACTTTTTGAGATTAAACTTTTCATTTATATTCTGAAATTAATAAAATGTCTATAGTATTAGAATTGCAATTTATATACAATAAAAATAATTTTAAAAATAATATTATTTATCTTATATAATTTTAAAAAATCAATAAAATAAAATAGATTATTATTATATTTTGCAAAATAATACAAATAAAATGTACACTTGATTATATTTGATAAAATAAATTTAATTATTATTTAAAAGTTATAATTATTTTAATTATAATTAAAAATAAAATATTTATTATTTATTTATTTAAAATTTAAATTATACTTAAAATAAACACGTAAATATTTTAAGATTGTAATTAAATGTTTATTTTTTAAATTCTTACTCAATTACTCATAATTACAAATATTCTAATTATAAAAAGTTATTATTTCTTTTATATCTATACAAATATAAGAATTTAAGAAATAATATATTTATACTTGTAATAAATATAATGAAGTTATAGATTGTAAAATTATAATTAATGAAATAACTATAGGCAAGTATTAGCCACTATATGGCATTTGTTAATGAAATAATAAGTATTGGGTGGAACATCTAAAGGGAGATCATAACATGTACCACTATAACTTCCATAGCTTGAGTCACCCTTTGTAAATGGGCCAAGGCCAAATCAAGAACATCCATCAACCATGAAGAAGAGCTCAACCCACATAGGGAACATGTACACCACTTTGTCCTCTATAATTAATCTATCCAACATCTCCATATATTTTGGTCTCAAGAGGCCCCAATCATCTGCATCCTACCCATCCAAGTTCTTTGAAGCCCATTTTTCCAAACAATTAGCCACTCTATTCCATTCGCATGGATTATGACAAAAATAAATATGATCCAACATAGAGAACATATAAAAGATCTATTTCACCATTGTGACTAATTCCCAATTGGCTTCTTCTAGATGCTAAGATCTCAATATATCAATCATTATTTGAGGATCTGTTTCACAAAAAATCTTCTTCCAACATAGAAAGCATCCTTTTTCTACAACATGAAGAATTCTTACAACCTCTATAACATTGGTTAAATGACAAAATTTATAGGCAAAAAAGAGGAACACACCAATCTCATTTCTATCCCTATGAATACCACCAACTCTCATATGACCAAGATTTCCCTGAGAAAACCCATCAATATTAACTTTTAAATCTCCCTATGGAGGAGGAATTCACCTCTAGCATATCTATGAATCTTTTTTTTTACTTTTCTTGGTCTTCTTTAAGTAGAGGGGCAAAATCGTTGATGCCCATATTCAAGTTCCACATTAGAACTAGATCATTAGGATCCATAGGGACAACAACCTCACAAATTTGAATAATAGTTTCGTAAACCATGCAAACTTTTTTCTCTGTGCAAGAGTATTATTATTGGTGAATCTTGAAAGATCCTTCTATTCCTTTGTAACTATAAATTATAAATGATGAAAATTGGACCAAGAAGCAAAGAAACTTGAAAAAATGAGGACTTAGTTGGAGGATGACCTAAGCTATTTTAAAAATTTACTAAAGAAGTGGCGTTTGACACAAGCACAATTCCATGCTCTCCACCACATGTGTCAAATCTCTCTAGCATAAGAACATTGAAAGAGTATATGGGAAAAAAACTTCTTACAAAAGATACACTTGATGAGTGTTAGAAGCCCATCTTCCATAAATTCTTCTAGGTGAAGCATCTACTTTAGACAACAACCAAAGAAAAAAATTGTATTTAGGCTAGGAAAAGAAAATCCAGACCTATTTCCCCCAAGGCACACCCATGGAGAGTCATGTAACTACCTATCCAACTCTTGGTAACCAAAGGAAATAGTAAATTTACCCTTTGGATTAGGACCCCAAGCCATAACATCTCCCTCTTAGAGAGAGCTTCTAGTCAAGATCTCAACCAACTCCTAAGAATTATCTTCAATACCCCCTCATGGCCATTCTTTGGGATCTTTCTAACAATTCACCTACACATGTCCCATAAAATTAATATTTTTAAAATTTGTGTCCCTACTCCATCTAGCTACAAAAAAATTTCACAAAAATGTTGATGGTGAAAGAACTGCAAAATAATCAAGCGGTGACCATCCCAATAATCATGCCATAATTGGGAGTCCACTCACTTACTATACATACCTAGAAAAAACCATCTTTTATAGCTTTTACCCTTTGTTCAGAGTATGGAAAATCATGGAACCCTTCCCCCTAGGCCATCAAATTAAAACAAGACAAATCCACACCATCCACACAAATCAAGTACATATGAGTAATGATTCTAACCCAATCAAGATCTTGACAAGTGTTGTTTCACTCACTGATGAACATGCTAAGAGGGCAGGGGGTGTGAATCGGTATATTGCAAATAACTTCAAATGTTTTAATCTTACCTCACACCGGTCTACTGAGATACATGACTACAACTCAAACAATTTGGATTAAGAAAAAATAATCAAAAGACAAGTAGCATCACATAACACACATATTCATCTCATGGAAACTTGACTAGAGAAAAAACATGGTGTGCGAGATGATCCTCACAAAGCTTTCACTCTCCTGAAATACACTCAATTAAGAGCTTATTTTCTTTAAAATGTTACAAAGGTAATGTTAAGCATCACCCTATCAGGTAATTTAGTATAAACTTGTGAGATTCTTGTTCGATTAAAAGGAACCTAGTTAAAGGACGTGGAACACAAAATAATGTGTTACCCTATTAGGGAATTTGACACAAAGAACTTGTTCAATTCCACCCTTGATGAGATTTATTATTGTGGTGATTAGAGAACAACAAAAAGATCGACCTAAACATAATAACTACTTCACTTAGCTCGATGTTGATCACTTCGATGCTCTTCAATGATCTATCTGTAAATTTCTCTATTATCCCTTAGCTTTGCAACTTAAACACAATCTATGATATGTGCTCAACTCTAAGCTAGCTACAACACCTTCGTTGTTGTGTTGTTCAACACACTGGATCTTATAGTTAGAAACAATGGTCCACCAAGATAATTGAGAGGTTGGGGGTGGGGGTTGGGGTGGTCAATCAATTATCCAATAATTAAAACATTTATCTTCCTTACATAAACTTAACCATTCAACCAAAGTAAACAACAACCATAATCAGATGCACATAGATAATTACACTAGATATGTTAACTAGGGAAACCCTTGATCAGAGGGAAACCCTCGATGGGAATGATGACCACAAGATGATGTACTAATATAAATATTCCTTGTTATAGGATAGACCCTATTAGGAGTCTATTACAACATTTAGTACTTATGAGTCCCTGTTAGGAGACTTTGAATCCCTATTAGGAGATTCCAACCCTGTTAGGAGTTGTAGTATAATGTATGCAAGAAGAGCCCACTGCCCAAACATGAAATTTCAACTACAAGAAGAGATCACTACCCAAACAAGTAATTTACTATTATGTTCCTCTTTCCTTTATCCTGTCAATTAGACCAATCACTATCAGACCTTGTAGACTGGGTCACAAACCTTGGATCCAAATATCAAACCTTAGATCACACAATAACACATCAAGAATGAAGTTTCCTTTACTTTTGCTTTGTTATGCTCAACTTCACATTCTACTCACTCTGTTGCTTACAATCACTTCTCATTGATATGATTCCATTCTAAATGATAAAGAAAAATGTCCTTCCTTTATACTGAGTCCATAAAATAATTCCCTAAGTCGGCAGTTAGACCTTCTCAAATAATCATGATAGGACCACATTAAGAACATGTTACACTTAGTGATAACATTAATCTTCTGCCTTGCAACTTGAATATCTTTATGTAGAAATAATATTATGATGAGAAAACTTAGCCATTTCATAACCAACATATCTTCTTTACATCCTCAACTTCAATTATCAGAGTAACAATACTACTAAGAGATATAAAAAGTTTACAAGAACATGCCTCTGTAAACTCTATCTCAGAATAGACATCACCAAAACTTACATAACTACAATACTCCCGCATAAGAATATCATCAGCATTCATGTTTCCAACACTTATCAACACACTTCACCTTCACACCCTACTCTTATCTCTTCCTCTTCTCCTTTACAATTAGCTTAGTTCTCTTTTATTTTTTCTTATCAATTTGCAATCTAAACTTCTTTCTCAAAATAAAATTCTTCTATATGATCCTTGATCACTAAGCTTCAAACCCTAATATGAGAATTCAAAATTTTAATTCTCCTTCCTATGTTTGGTTTGTACTCTTGTCATTGTCGTGTGTTGTTCATGTCAAATGTACCTTGTACAAACAAAACTCACATATGCTATATGACTTTGGTAGCTTTTTTTTGGAAAGAATTCAAATTTAAATTTTTTTATCTCCCCTTAATGTGACAATACTTGCTCCACGTATTGAAGTGGTAGGTGTTATCTACTTGTTTTGTGATGTGTTAGTCATGCGTATCTTGTATTTATACTCCATCCACCTGACTTGACTCAAAAAAATTCTTCATAACCCCCATTCACACCATCATGTTGTCTTTCTTGAAATCTTACTTTATGTCCATATGCACTTGGCACTATTTTGTCTAAGTATGATTATGTTCTTTACTTTCTATGTTTAGTTCGTCCTTCTCTTTTTCTATAACTACACCTATGGATTGGAGATGTACTCATGTGATCACACTCCCTCATTGGTCATTTCATCATAACATTCAATGTCATATCTTTACCTTGACATCAATGGCAATTAGATCATAACTGGTCGCGTCGATAAGCTTCACCAGTTTTATTCCTTAGTCTTTTTTATAATTATGTCAACAATCTCCCCCTTTTGCATTAATGGAAACATGTACTACTTTCAACACTTGTATGTTGATAATTATCCCTTATCATATCTATGATTGGCTACTTCATATTTAGAAAGTAATACATGACTTTTGCATTGTCATGTTCATGTTCTACATCTCCCCCTAAAATGATGCCACTTGTAGCAATTTTTTTGCTTGTCATTTATGCATTGTCTATCTCTGTGCCCATTTTCTGGTTCTTCCTCTTTCTTTCTTAATTAATTATTCCCTTCCTTCTCTCTGATTCTTCTTCTTCCTCCTTTTTTCTTCTTTCACAATGCACCTCCCTCCTCTCATTAGGCTTCACTTGCTTAACTTCCACCCCTTTGAAAACAAATCCAAACGTGCACATCGTGACTCATTGATTGCTCCCTTGCATAGTAGTCCCACATTCTTGATCAATCCACTTCATAATTGGTCACTAGAGATCATAGATTGGTGTTTGATTCTTTTTTTTGACTTTAGATTTGATAAGGGTAATACCCCTAGCTTTTCTCTAAGATACTAAAGATATATGTCCATTATTATTTGTTTGGTACATATTCCAATCTTGCCCCTTTTTCTTTAACTTTATCTATAAGAAAATGATATTTGAATGTTGTGTTTAGTCTTTGAATACATAAGCATATTGTTTGATATGTTTATTGCACTTGTGTTGTCATGGTTGATGACCACTAGTTCCTTTACTTTTTCTTGAATTCATTCAGGCAATTATTTAATCCAAACAACCTGAGTGCAATTTATTGTAATTGCTACATACTCATATTATTTTGTTGATTGAGATATGTATTTTTTCTTTTTGTTAGTCCAAGTGATGCAAGATAATCTTGGGTCCTTTGACAATCTTGCATCAACCAAAAATATTTCCTTTCAGTTGTTTGTGTTTGTTATTCATGTAATGATCCTTGATATTTTTGTTTTCTCTTTTTGTGTGGTTGGATTCTTAATATTTACCTATTTTAGATCCTTGTCCAATGTTTGTGGAACTTAATTCTTTCATTTGTGGAATTTATCCTTTCTCTTTTCTTGCTGAGTGCTCTTTCCTAGTAGCTTGAGTAACATGTAGTTTTTTCTTTTGTGAGGTCTTTTGTGATATCAAGGCATTACTCAGCCTTGGGATCCCTCATTAGATCATGTGTGGACCTATATTTTTCCCTTAAAATATTATTTTTCTAAATTATAAGGTCATTGATTTATCCTTTAGGGAAGGACCTATATTTTGTATTAAATTTCCTAGCAGGCTAACTTGTGGTCTTGTTGGCTATATAATTGAGATATAAGATTGAGATAGGTACAATGAAGTTATATAGAAGGAAGATAATAAGAATTTATCTCTATAAGCCTAAGCTACCAAGATTTCTAATTATAAATTGAATGTATATGGCTATAACTAGGTAGGCCTTATGCGTGACATGTTGAAAGAAGATTGTCCCATCATATATGCATTGAATTCAATATAATTTCTTATGGTAACTTTAGCAAGGGTAGTTTGGGATGTCTCTTAATATGTCTTAGCCTAGCGTGAGGTGATATTAGAATGAAGGTTTCTTTCTTGAAAAAGTTTGGGATTATGGAGAACCCTATTTTGGATTAGTTGTAAGGTGACAAACTTGCAGAAGGTTATGATTCTTGTAGGAATTATTGTCAAAATGGTTCATGGTAAAGGGAATTTAGATAATTCTATTATGGACATATTGAGATAAAGTGTAGCTAGATTGAAGCTATAGAAATAGCCCAAAGAAGAGTAAAACATCTTGATGATGTTAGTGAAGAGGAAGAAGTAGTTATGTTGAGTTATTATTTTGCACAATGCTTAACAATGGGAATCCTTTCAAAATGCTCTCTTGAAAAGCTAATCTGAGATCAACTCCAAGGTTTTGGGTGATCTTGCAACCTACTAGAATCCACTCAGTTGAAGATAAATGTTTTTTTTCATAAGGATCCATTTTCTTTTTTGAACCAATTTTGGATAGGATGATCAATCTACTTGTAGTTTCAAAATTAGCCACAAAAAAGAGATTTTTTTTGGTATTTTTAGTTTTTAAATGAATGCAATCTAACAATGCAACTATATGAGTTCCTAAATTAACCAAGTGTTATTAAAGAAAATAATGAAGATAAGGTAACAAGAGATGAAAAAAAATAGCATGAAAGGGAAATTCCTAATGGGCATAAACCATGCTAAGAAAATGCCCACAAGTTAAACCGTTGAAAAGATTGGGTAGGAAACTAGTGAAAGTAGGAGCAACGCTTCCTCAAGATCCATTGATGCAATCGTTGATAGGAATTTAGTAAAACCAAAAGATGTTTCACTTCTTATCAAATCACAAAGCCACAGAAAGTGTGCTCATGTGAGACAAGAAGCTATGTAGGAGCAATAGGGTAATCTCTTCTCCAACTATATACGTCAACAAAATTCATCAATACGTGGCAAACATTGAACTAAAATATCGCATAATCAAATCAACACAAAAAAACTATTGGCTCCATTATTATCATGAACAAGAATCCACAAAAGTAACACACTTTGGCAAGAATAACTACACTCAAAATGAAAGCACCAAAAACATATATTATTGCATCAAAATAATGGCCTGAAATACATGTTACATTCCTGAATTTATAAGAAATCATCTCCTCAATTTGTGTTGAGAGTGAGAGATCTCTTCATGCAAATATATGTTTAAGACTAATAAAACAAATCTAATTATGTACAAACTGACTCTCTAAATGGTACTAAGTAGGACTCCACCCTTGTTTATATCAATTAATGGGTGCACGAGCCTTTACATGTCTTAAAGCAAAGAAAGAAGAAGTAGATAAGAAGAAGGAAGTTGTATGGGGATTTAGGACTCACTGGAAGCTCTAAAAATGGAAGCTTGGCCTTCTCTGAATGTTTCTAGGAGTTATATTGCTTCAAAATGCTATTCTGGTGCATGGAAAGCTGTAAATTTGGAACTGATAGTTAATTGTTGGTGCACCTTTGAATTCTTCAAAACTTATGGTGCACCTTTGGAGTAGCACACATTTGGAGTGGAACACCTTTGGAGAAGTGCACCTTAGTGGCAGGTTCAAAAAAATCCAAAATTTTCCCAAGTGTGAAAACTGAATATCTAGCTTCTGGGTTTCCTTTTGCTTTATACAAGAGTGATGTCTGGACGTTTGCTCTTGAATTTCTCTATAATATCCATCACTTGGGAAGCTTCCAAAAAATATAAAGCCTCATATTTATGCCCATCTATTTGCCAATAATTATTGATATCCATTCAAGTTTCTACAAAATTGTCAAGTCTACCATCAAGTACCTCTTTAGTCTTGAATGTTCTCCTAATATCTTCATCAGAAAAAGCATCCTCAAAAGTTATTCATAAATTTTCAACTATTTCTTGCAATGACTTGATCTTTATCTTCAACTCATCTTCAAAAATCTCAAGGGAAATAGCATCATAATACCTATCTGCATCCAAAATCTGCTCTTGAGACGGGCCTTTTAACTTCTGAATATCTACATGAAGTTCTTCCATGACCTTATTTTCAACAGCTATCTTTTCAATCCAATCCTCAAGTTTATCAATCTCATCTATTATATACACTTATGTGAGTGTACAATACCTTTGACCTTTTATTTTTTAGATTGATTGAAGGTCTTTTCCCTAGGTATATACCTCATCCATAAGCCCAAAATTCTTGTCTACTATAGATATTAGTTTCTCTACATTAGAATGAACATTATTCAATAGGTTCAAATTAGCCTATATTATCTCTACACCTTTCTACTCATAATTTTCATGCCATTTTTGACATGCTCCCAAAAATGAATCAACTTGGACACTCCCCTTATCTCTCCTTTCTAGTGTTGCAATGAGAGTAACCTCTAGGTGATATTGATCTAATGGACCTAGAATTCCATGCAAATATCCTCTTAGTAGCTCATTCTATCTGCACAACTTTATCAATCCATTCTCATTTTCATCAAAATGCTTGAACACCTCCTTGACACCCATAGTGATCATTACTTTAGCCATATATATTGTGGGCTTTCCTAATAGGACTTGTTTAATTTGATAGTCCTTAGGAGTCAAATATTTGGTCTCAGCATGTGGAGGAGGAATGGCTATATGAGCAAGTAAGCCATGATCTAAATTCTTCATTATGAAGGTCAGTTGTTGCACATCACTTGTGGATGGCTTAGGTCTCTTGATGGCTTATGTTAGTGCATCCATACTCTCCTCTTTGTTTAGGTTCAATTTCCTATTATGTTGAACCATAACCTCCTTCTCCAGCCAAGCCAATGCAATGCCCATAGGAGACATATATTTGGTTGAAGAGGAGGATTGCCCTACAGGCCCTTTTCCCTTATCCCTCCTTTCCAGGGTCTTCTCCTTTAGAAAGAAATATAGATTTGGTGTCCCTGTACCTATAGTATCCAAATTCCTCACCTCTGTATTCTAAGAATTTTTTTGAGGTTCTTTAGGTATTTGTCCTTCCTCTAATACTTCATTAGCTAGCCTTTGTTCTGACTCTTCTTCACACCCTTCTTGTTCTTCTTTAGTAATAGGAGGGAGAGGACTGGCTGAGCCTTTGTCCAAAAATGAAAAATCCTAAAATGATGGTGGTGAGGTACCCAGAGATCCTTGTGGTAGAGGCAACATTTGATTCCAATCCTCTCCCAAAGGTTGGTTCATGGGTGTATCTCATATTTTATTGCCCACCATCTCAGTTCCTACTGGCATAAAGTTGAAATTATATATGTTGAAAATATTTTTTCCTGTGAACCTCTTGCTGATCCATCCACTGTTGTTGCTCATCCTCTAAAGTTATAACCTCAATAGGCTGCCTAGGAATAGATGGTGGCATAATGGTGGATCTTCTCCTTCTCTCTTCTTGGGAAGCCCTTGCCAAGTGTGTCCTATGATTCAAAGGGAGATTGTATTCTTCATATTCTTCATCTTCTTTATCCTCCTTAGGGATGGTTTTTGGGACTAGAGGAATAGCTATAAAATTTCTTTGTATCTTGTGCCTTCTCGTCCTTCTGACCATAGGTCTAATCGTAGCTTTCTTAGCAACTGAGGGAGAGGCTTCTTCCTCTTGTACATGTGATGACACCTCTTGTGCTTCCTATTTTGGTTCCTATTCCTATTCTTATTCTAGTAGAGGCACTTGTGGAATATCCTAAGCTTGAGCCACTTCTTCATTTTGAGGCTCTTGGTTCTCAGGTGCTTGAGCTACCTCTTGGGCTTGAATTTTTTTAGCTTCAAGCTCAACTTGCTTAGGAGAATCTCTTTTCCTTTTATTCTTCTCTTTTTCTACTCTAAAGTATCCAACATCCCTGTCATGTTTATATAACATTTCTAGCCTAACCAGAGATTGGGCAAGGAATGTTGGCACTGTAACTTTTGCATCTTTACCCTTTACTGGGCGTGTTGTGGCTTGGAAGGTGATATTTTGAGGAATTGGGTCCAACTTGAAGGGCTTCTTGATCTAGTCCCTTTTTAATTGGATTATATATCTCACCCTGTGATTGATATTTTCATTCTCTTCCTTGTCAGTCTCTGCATTCATTATTGGCCTATGAAATATCTTGTCATGATTGTACAAGGGATCCAAACCCTCTCGAGTGTCTTGTCCGACAACCTTTAGTGGGATCTTTATCTTCAAGGTTCTTCTTGGAAAATATAGAATCATCCTACAAGAATCCCTAATTTGGATATCATAGTTATCTATTGTGTTCATCTAATGATCTTCTACACATCTTCATAAACAAATTACTTTCCTTCCAAATGTTGAACTCTACCAATATTGTCAAAATAAGGACGATGAGAGTTGTAATCTTCCAAGGGATATTGATCTCATTCTACATCAAAGGTCATGATATCCTTCTTTTTATTTATTTGAAATGATCATATAGTAATGGGTCATACCCAGGTCTTCTTATGTTGTTTCCTCACTCTATCATATGCATATGAGAGTTGTCTTGCAATCTCCAATAAGATGAGCCTATCTGATGGATATCTTAGGAGTTTCTTTAGATGCAAAGTTGTACCCACTACTCTTAGGTAAGTGAATTTCTTGAACTGGATGTAGTAGGCACCGATTTCTACAATCCTTGTTGTTGCCTCTATTGACATCCTTTTGGCATAATAATCCTCTATGAAATAGATGACTAAAAATATGAAGGCATCATTCACTATCTCAAATTCTTTCCTTTGATCTGAGGGCTTCTTCTTCACCAATTGAGGCTATACCACATAGGGCTAAGCATTGACATCTTGCATGCTTCCCTTCTTGTACAATCTTGGATAGTCAGTTCTCCTTGCCACTAGTAAATATACCAAGTTTGATGTCATGTAAAACTTGGGGTTGGCTTTGACTCCTACCAACTACTTATATAAGATTTCACTTAGTATTGTGGCTCATAAATTGGAATTTTTGCCATTTTGATGGTTTCTATGAAATGTACCATCCAAATGTTGAGATGTCCAGCCCTTAGTAGACCCATGACTCTACTTAGAAGCACAATGGAGTATCCAATGTCATCCTTCATATATTCTCTAGTCATATCTATCTTTCCTTCTCTTCATCCCAAGGGTGTCCAATCAATCAAAAATGATGATTGTATGATCTATGTAGCCTCCTTTTCATTATCCCTATACCATCTTTCTACTTGATGATAGGTGATTTTCACATATTGATTGACTCTTGGGAGATGGAAAACTTTCTCAACATTCCTCAATCTTAGGTCTAAGACAATCTCTCCTATGATACTCTTGACAACTCTTTCTTCTGACACAATTTTCTACCAATCCCATTACAAGCTTCAAAGATTTTATCGATTTTGGATGTGATGTCACATTGACCAACCCTAATCTGATAAGTGATGAGACCATCAGGGACCTCTCTTTAGGTTTATTGCAGAGTACCAAGAATGTGTTCTAGTCTATGTATCGCAACTCAATATCTCTAATCTTTGAATGTACATCTTGAAAGCATGATTTCTTTGGTGCACGTTGAAACTTGAAAACAACTAGTTTTGGAGCCATCTTCTCTACAATTGGGGAAAATGAGGAATCTATTTTATCTACACAAAACAAAACACATTAGTTTGGAAAGTTGAAATTCAACCACTACCAAACCCTACTTACCAAACAATGAAACCCAAAACACCAAAACCCTAAAAAGCCACTCAAAAACCCTCTTTTTTTCTCTAAAATGTAGTTTAGTGCACCTTGCACACCTTTATAGGTGTGCTAAATAACCCTTAGAAGGTTATTATGTGTGCAATTGCACACCTATGCAAGTGTGCACCCTTGTGGAGTGCACACATGCACATGTGCGCTACTACACACATGCATATTTTCATGTGCATAGATGGTGGGATAAGTAATTTTACAAGGCTAAGGGTGCACATATGCACACCCTTATACAATCCAATGTTAAGGGAAGAAAAATAGTGCATATATGGGCACCATTGCCTATGTTTTTAGGTGTTTTTTGTTTGAAATTTGCGCACATGTGCACCTTTACTTAGTTGTTTTGTTTTAAGTCTCAATTTAGGTTTGTGAATAAAGGTGCACATATGTGCACCTTGGATAGGTGCACATATGCATACCTTTATTTTGTTGACTTAGTGTTGTGTGTGTAGTCTAGAGATATTTGGTGCACCTCTAAAGGTGTGGAGGTGCACTCATTGATTCTTTGAAGGAGATAATCAGTGAAGGGGAGGGTAATGGCCCTGGATATTTATAGACCCAGGGTCATGCACACTTTTTAGATGTTCACATGTGCACTAGTGCATTTAGTGCACTAGCACACCTAGGAGAGGTACGCATGTTCGCTAGGTGCACTAGTGCACTCCTTCACGCATAAATCACCTTTATTTCTAAATTTATCAATTTTGGCACATGGGATTCTCAATTGAAGGACTAAGGCTTGACTTGGACTCTAGGTAGAGTCCAAAAAAGTGACTCAGACTGTAGACTAAAGGTCTGGGAAAGGAAAAATTTACTAGGGGTCCCCCATTTCTAGAAGAAATGTGGTGTGCATTGTAAAACCACAACAAGTTACACCTAATCTTGAGCCTATAGAAGAACAAGATGAGGAAAGGATTTTTAGAGCATTGTCTAGAGAAAATCTAGGACCTTCTTTTGAGGTTTCAAGTTATTGTGGAAAGCTTGATAATGATGCTTTATTGGATTGGATCTTTGAGATTGACAAGTTTTTTTATTATTAAATTATTCCTGAAGAATGAAAAGCGATGATAGAATCTACAAAGTTGAGAGGACATGATTCTCTTTGGTAGGAATACTTGAAAACTAGTAGACAAAGAAGAGGAAAATAATAGATCAAAACTTTGATAAAAATGGTTGGTAAGTTAAAAATGAAATTCCTTCTTATTGATTATTTAGTTAATTTTTTGAAAAGAATGAAAATTTTCAAACAAAAAGATCTGAGTGTAAAATATTATACTAAGGAATTTTATAAGTTGGACATTAGATCTGGACATGTTGATGATCATGAGGTTGTAAAAGTTGCTAGATATCTGAATGGTTTGAGAACTTCTATACAAGATGAAATTAGTTTTGTGAAAATGGGAAGTGTTGAAGAGGCATACTTGTATGCCTTGAGAGCTAGAGAAATATTGACAAAGAAACAAGAACATAGATGAAGAGCAAGAGGTAGAAAATTTTTGTGAAGTAGGGCTTGATCTTATGGAGAAAGTAGTAGATCTGATAGTACACATCAAGAGAAAGGCAAATCTAAATGGGAAGAAGAAAATGGTAAGAAGATAGGAAGTAGTAGAAGAAATGCTTTAGTTCAAAAGAAGCTATTGATGCACCTAATGAACCTAAAAAGGGAGAGAACCCAATATTTAGAAGAACCTAGTGGAGTGAGAAAATGTACAAAGATCCTATTGTTAGGAAAAAATGTTTTAACACCAGATGTAAGGTTGAAGGAAAATGTTCCAAAGTGATAATTGATAGTGGTAATTTTGATAATTTTCCATCCAAGGAGTTGATGTCTAAGTTGTAGTTGCAGAGATTAAGACATCCTAAACCTTATCACATTTATTATATCAAGGATAAATACAAGTTACTATTAAGTGAATAATTCCTTGTGAAATTTAAGATTGGAATTTACTTTGATGAAGTTTTGTGTCATATTATGCTTATGCATTATTGTCATATTCTTTTGGGAAGACCTTGGTAGTATGACATAAAATATTTACATGATGGTAGATAGAATCAATATACTATTTCAACTAATGGAAGGAAACAAATATTTTTTCCTTTGATTGAGAAACTTGAAGAGAATAGTTGTCCTGTAGTTAAAGTTTGCTTAGTTGAAGAAAATTAGTTTGTGAAAGACATGAAGAAATATAATGTTCACTTTGCTTTGATTCCTAGAAAGACTAAGAAAGAAGATTAACTTGAGCATGCACCTAAGGTTAGATCTTTGTTGATACAATTTCAAGATATTATTTGTGATAATGTAACTGATGATTTACCTCTTTTGAGAAGTGTAAGTCATTGTATGGATTTGGCACCTAGAGCTAGTTTGCCTAATAAAGTACCGCATAGAAAAACACCTACAAAGAATGCATAATTGAATAGAAAAGTGAAAGAATTACTTTAAAAGGTTATGATTAGATAACTTTTGAGTCCTTGTGCAGTACTTGTTGTATTAGCACCTAAAAAGAATGGATAATGGATAATGGAGAATGTGCACTGGTTCTTGAGCTATTAACAGAATAATAGTGAAGTGTAGATTTCCTTTTCCTAGAATGGATGACATTATGGAGTGTTTGAGTGAAGAAAAGTATTTTAAAAAGATTGATTTGAAGAGTGGGTATCATTAGATTAGAATTAGAGAAGGAGATGGATGGAAGACTTCTTATAAGACTAATGAAGTTTTGTATGAGTGGTTGGTTGTGCCTTTTGGTTTAACTAATGCACCTAGTACTTTCATGAGACTGATGAATGAAGTTGTCAAAATTTTCTTGGGTAATTGTAATTGTGTACCTTGATGACATGCTAATATACTATAAGACTAAAGAGGAATGCCTAATGCACATCAAAAAATTGTTGCATATATTGGAGGAAATTTTTTTGGTAAATTCGAAGAAATATTCTTTTATGAAGGAGATGTGTACCTTGGTTTGGTGATTTCTATTGATGGATTGAAAAAGGATATTGAGAAAGTAAAATCTATACTTGGGTGGCCTACACTTGATAATGTTGGAGGAGTTAGATCATTTCATGGATTGGTGAGTTTTTATAGAAAGTTCATCAAAAATTATTGTTTAGTATGCAATGGTATGACATAGATAATGAAAGGTAGTAAAAAGGAAATCAAATGGACACATGGAGAAAAAAATCTTTGAAACATTAAATGAAAAGGTAGAAGAATTGCTTGTGTTTTATTTACCCAATTTTCTAAAGTTTTTAAAGCTAACTATGATGCTAGTGGGAATACAACTGGAGCTATTTTGAGTCAAGAAGGTAAGCCTCTAGATTTCTATAGTGAGAAATTGAATCATTCTTAGAGGAAGTTTTCAGTCTATGATCAATATCTCTATGCAATTATTCAAGCTTTGAAGAAATGGAGACATTACTTGATGCCTAGAGAATTTGTCTTGTACATTGATCATAAAGATTTATAGTATTTGTCAAGTTAAAATAAGTTGAATCAAAGACATATGAAATGGGTTGAGTATATGCAAAATGTTTTTTGTGTTGAGACATAGAAGTGCATAGTCAAATAAGGTAGCATATGCTTTGACCAGAAGAAGAAGTTTGTTGACAGAGATGAGATTTGAAGTGATTGGATTTAAATATTTGAAGAACTTGTATGAAACTGATCCTAGTTTCATAGAACCTTTTAAGGATTGTATGAATCACATAAAAAATGAGAAAGATGAGTGGATTGATTATTCCATTCAAGAAAATATGTTGTTTAAGGGAATTGAATTATGTATACCAAGAGAATCTATGATAGATAATATCATTAAGGAGAAACATAGTGATGGAATTCCATGACATTTTGGGATTGATAAGATAACAAAGTTGAATTCAAAAAGATACTTTTGGCCAGAGTTGTGTAAGGATGTTTAGAAAATGGCGAAGAGTTGAAAAATTTGTCAAGTAGCTAAATGATCCAGTCAGAATGTGGGTTTGTATACACCTTTTTCTATTCTCGATAAACCTTAGGAAAATAACAGTATGGATTTTGTCCTAGGATTACCTAGAACCCAAAGAGGTAATTGTTATAGCTTCATAGTGGTTGATAGATTTTCTAAGATGACACATTTCATACCTTGTAAGAAGACATCATATGTAGCACACATAATAGATTTTTTTTTCAAAGAGATTGTGAGACTACATGGATTTCCTAAGATCATTATTTCAGACAAAGATTCTAAGTGTACTAGTTACTTTTTTTGGAAGAAGTTGAATATCAAACTTAAGTTTAGTTCTACATGTCATCCACAAATAGATGGACAAAATGAAGTTGTAAAAAAAAGTTTGGCTAACTCATTGAGATATTTGAATAGAGACAAATCTACTACTTGGGACTTGGTCTTGGCACAAACATAATTTGCATTTAATAGTTTAGTGAATAGAAGTACTAAGAAAAAATCCTTTTGACATTGTAAATAGAATGAATCCTAGAGGAAATACATATTTGAGGAACTTGAATACTAATTTGAGAAATATTGTTGAAGCTACAGAGTTTGTGGACTTTATGAAGAATTTTCATGAGGAAGTAAGAGGTAATTTGAAATACAGTAATCAAGAGTATAAGGAAAGAGTAGATAAGAAGAGAAGACATCAAACTTTTGAAGTTGGAGATAAAGTAATGGTACACATGAAGAAGAACATATTGTTGGAACCTATGGCAAGTTGGAGATGAACAATTTTTTTCCTTGTAATATCTTGAGGAAATGTGAAAGTGAAAATTCTTTTTAAGTTGAGTTACATGAGGATATGGATATTTCACCTATTTTCAACATTTTAGATATCTTTGAGTATTTTGAATCTAATGATGAGACACCTAAAAAACTTGATTATCCTATTAAGAAGACAGAGAGAATTGACAAAATTTTGGATACTAGAATCAATAAAAGCACCAAAGGAGAATATTACAAAGAATACTTAGTGTGATGGTTGAATAAACCAGTTGAAGATAGTTCTTGAATTTTTCAAGGTGGGTTGGATCTTTATGATACTTTTTAGACTATCAAGACTTCTAAATGATGATATCAACCTTTATTTACCGCAAGTTTGTGATGAAAGAGCATCTTGGGTCCTTTAGAAATCTTGCATCAAAATAAAATATTTGTTTCATTTCTTCATGTCTTTTGTTTTTGGAATGGTCATTTTTGTTTGTGCTTTCTCTTTCTACGTAGCTAGATTCTTAATCTAGACCTATCATGAATCCTTGCCTATGTTCATAGAACTTAATTCCTTCATTTTCAAAAGTTATCCTTTTTCTTTTATCGTGGTATGTTCTTTCATGGCAGCTCAAGTAGCATGTGAGTTTGGCTTCTGCAAGGTCTTTTGTGATATCAAGGTTTTCCAAGGCCTTGGAGATCTCTTCTTGGATCATGTGTGGACCTATATTTGTCTCCATGAATATTGTTGTTGGAAATGTATGAGTAAATGAGAGGGGAGAGGTGAACCAGTTACTGCAAAAACAAATTCTTGTGTCTTAGATGGTAAATACAAACTTCCACTAATCATGCAATATTAAATGGCTCTGTAACACTATAATATTACTGATGCTCAGTTAACAAAAAAAATTAATATTATTTAAACTATTTTATCCTTTAGTAACTTAGTTGCAAAAATGTAAAGCATAAGAAAATAATATGAACACAGATGACACCAAGATTTAATGTGGAAACTCAATTTGGGAAAAACCACCTTGCAACTATTCACAATAATTTTCACTCTTCTAAAGTGAGCCCTATTAGGAGCCAACCTTGTTAAAGGTTGCAAAACATATTGTTAAGTATGAACTTGTTATAAGATTTAAATCACCCGATTAGGAGTGCCCTAATTAGAGGTCTTCAAACACTTCAATCTCAAATTGTCACCTTGTTAGAGGATTTACAAAATGACTATTAAGTCAACTCTTTAAAAAAAAAACTTACTAATAAAAAGGTTAGAAAGAAACAATAATTTGACTTGATTTATGAAGTAACTTTCTTTGTAGATTCATATATTTGTTCTGTCTTGACATCTGGATCCTTCCTAATCATATGTTCTTTGTATTTTATCTTTCACACTTTTCTACTCTTTCTTTACCTTCCATCACATATCCATCTTATTTCTTATTCAACTTCTTCTTTTTTATCTTCTCAACTTGACCTTTCTTATATATCATAAGCTAGGAAATTTTGGCTTGAATACCCTTTCAAAATATTAATAAACATCCAAATATTCGACCTTCATTAAGAACATATTTGACAATTACATTCTGATGTCACTCAAAAAATACTAGAACTGAACACTTGGTTGACACTGTGACTCCTTCATTACCTGACCACTTAATCAATACTGGATGCCTTTGATGCCCGACCACTCGATCAATACTACAAACATGAATCCTTTCGTTAATCGACTCCTTGATTCCTACTAGAAAGTCTTCATTACCCAACTGCTTAGTTAATACCACAAACTCTACATTGTTTGGTTAATACTGACATTTGTGTAAACATCAATGACAATATACAAATGAAGAATTGTTTCCAAAAAACTCCCTCTTTGAAATTTATGGCAACATAGCATGTCAACATAAGCTACTAAAAATATGAGCAATCAAATAATATCCTTAGTTTGATTCTAATTCTCATCCATACCATCTCCCTCTAAGATTTAGCTTGGATTTGTCTCTGTTGTTTTCCTGTCACTGCTCATTTTCCATACTCTCCTTCTTAGTTGTACATTTCATCATCTAAATATCAAGACTCTCCATCTATCTCATTGATATTGATCTTTTCATAATCTTTCATATCTTTTCACAATCTTTCATGTTGACATCCTCTTTGACATCAATTGCTAAAGAATACAAACTCTGAAATCATAATGTACCTTTGTACAAATTCATATACAATATGATCTACATTACACTTCATAAACTTGATTAATCTTCAATGGAGCTTGGTTGATGCCTCACTATCTTTTTTTTAGTGAGCGTCAAATAGGGAATAACCCCTAGTTTACCTCTTAAATACATAAATGCATCCTTAGGTAAATCTTTAGTAAATATATCTTCTATCTTCTCCTTGGTGTTAACATATTCTAATCCCACCTCTTTGTCTTGAACCAATTCCGTTAGGATATAATATGTGATTGCAATGTGTTTTGTCTTTGAGTTCATCATAGGATTTTTTGATATATTAATTGCTCTTGTATTATCACAATAGATAACCATTGTTTCCTTGATTTCTTCCTTTGTTCCTAACATCAATTGCTTGATCCACATTATGTTAGAATAGTTAACTACTGCAACACTATACTTTGCTTCTACTATGGATTGAGAAATACAATTTTTCTTGTTGCTTGTCCATGACACTAGCCTTTTCCCAACAAAGAGTGCTCCTCCACTAGTTCTTTTTTTGTCATCAATGCTTCCTGCCCAATCTACATCAGTAAAGTCTCTTAACTCAAGATTTCCTCCTTTCTTGTACCATAACCCATAATCTTCAGTTCCTTTTAGATATCTCAAAATTCTTTTAACTACCATCACGTGGTTTCCTTTAGGATTAGCATAAAATCTTGCAACTATGCCAACTACCTAGGCAATATCAGGTCTAGTGTGAACCACATATGAAAGTTCCCAATCATTGATCTATAAGTAGTTTTATTAACCTCTTTTGAATCATCATTTATTGAGAACTTATGTGTAGTAGACATAGGTGTTCCAATTGGTTTGGAATCTTGAATTCCAAATACTTTCAATTTGTCCTTGCTATATTTTGATTGAGTGATGAATATCCCATCCTTCATTTGATGAAATTGTAGACCCACAAAAAAATTGATTTCTCCAAACATAGATATTTCAAAAAAATTCCTCATTTCTTGAGCAAAGGACTTCCATAAAATATTATGTCCTCCAAATATGATATCATATACAAATATTTTTGCAAGAAATATCTTTCCCTATAGTCCTTCTTTGATATACAAATTGGTATTATCATTTGTCTTTTCAAAACCAATTTTTACTAGACATCCACGAAGTCTTTCATACCATGCTCTAGGATCTTTCTTTAATCCATATAAGGCTTTATGAAGTTTACATGCCATGTTTATTTGGCTTGGACCAATGAGACCTTCAAGTTGTTCAATATATACTTCTTCTTCTAGGACTCCATTCAAGAAAGTTGATTTGACATCCATCTGATAAACTTTGAATCCCATTTGTGTTGTATAAGCTAGAAGTGATCTAACTCCTTCAAGTCCTGCAACAGGGGAAAATGTTTTAACATAATCAATACCTTCTTCTTGAGAATAATATTTGCATATGAGTCTTACCTTGTTTCTTGTCACTTCTCCTTTGTCATTCAACTTATTTCTGAATATCCATTTTGTACTAATTACATTTTTATACTTGGGTCTAGGAATAAGAGACCAAGTTTTATTCTCTTCTATTTTCTCAATCTCTTCATTCATTGCCTCTATCCAATTTTTATTTTCTAAAGAATATTTTATAGATATAGGTTTAAATTCACTAAGTAAACATGTGCCTTTCAATGTTTTCCTTGCAGTATATCTTTTGTCTCTCCTCCAACTATTTGTTTAGGTGCATGATACCTTCTGACATAATTTGAAAGCCTTGGATCTTTCTTACTTGATCCTAAACTTGGTTCACTTGATTCTCCAAGATCTTCATCTTTTTTCTTGAGCTCCTCTGGCAGATCTAGCTATAACTTGGGTTTTATTGCCTATGACTCAGGTTGTACTGCCTAGGGATACAACTCGAGTTGAAATAACTATGACTCGGGTGCCTTTGTCTGTGACTTGGGCTGAAATTCCAATGAACTTGTAGGTGCACTTAGTTTCTGATTGGCTTCAACCTTCAGAGGTAAAGTCTCAAGTTCCTCTTCATAATATACAAAAAAAAAATTAATCTTCAAGTTCTTTGCTACTCTGTTCTTCACTTCTTTATGCAAACTCATCAATTTTTACATGGGAATTTTCTATGACTTTGCAAGTAGTAAGATTCAAGAATTTGTATGCCTTTCTTTTATTGGAGTACCCTAGGAATATTCCTTCATCACCTTTTTCATCAAGCTTTCCTTTCCTTACATTTTTTAAGATATAGCATTTTATTCCAAATACCTTGAGATAACAAATATTAGGCTTGTAACTATACCATAATTCATAAGGTTTTTTTTTGTACCTTTCTTCAATTGAACTCAATTTAGTGTATGAATTGTTGTGACGATTGCTTCTCTCCAATATTTAGGTGCAACATTCTTCTATTTCAATAGTGTCCTTACACATTCCATGATGGATATATTTCTTCTTTATGCTATTCCATTTTTTTCTAGAGTTCTAGGTGTTGATACCTCTCTTTGGATTCCTTTTTCATTATAGATGTCATTGAATTCATTTGAGATGAATTCTCCTCCTCTATCTGATCTTAGGAATTTTGGATTCTTTCCTATTTTCTTCTCAACTCTAGCCAAATACCATTTGAACTTTTGAAAAGCATCCGACTTATCCTTCAAAAACATTACAATCATCATTCTAGAATAATAATCAACAAACAGAGTGAAATATATATCTCCACAATAGATTTCAATACCTCTTGGCCCACAAAGATTTGTGTGACTAATTCCAAAGCTTCTTTAGAATTTTAGAACTTACTTTTGAAACTTCTTGTTCTTATTTTACCAATCTGACATTGTTTGCACATGCCCACCTCAGGTTTCTTCAAATAAGGCATGCCTCTTACTTTGTTATTTTTTCTTATGGTGATCAGGTTATCAAAATTAACATGACACATTCTTTTATTCCATAGCCAACTTTCCTCTATCTAAGCTAATAAACAAGAACTTTCATTGAGATATAGGTAAAACAAATTTTGTTTTGTCTAATTTCTAGTTCCAACTAGTTTTTCTTTCAATAGTTTAGCTTTGCCATTCATGAATTCAACTTTGTATCCTATATTGTTCAACCTTTCTACACTAAGTAGATTATGTCTTAATCCTTCAACCCAATAGACGTTCTCACATTTTATTCCATCAACTAAAGTTATGATTCCTTTTCCCTTTACATAACATGGTTTATTATTTCCAAATCTAACATGTACACCATCATAGTGTACCAAATGTTCAAATATAGTTTTATCACCAATCATGTGATGAGAACAACCACTATCTATAATCCATGTATCATTTTTTCTAAAATGAGAGATAGGTACCATCTTTTCATTTTCCTCATCATCTGATTCATCTTTGAAAACAATATAAACTACTCCATCTTCATCATTATCACTATCAGAATCTTTTGCAATGTAACATGATTTCTTACATTTTCCTTTGTATTCCTTGTAGCTTTTGAAGTCTTTCTTGCCTTTAAACTTGTTGAACTTTTTTTCATCTTTATCTTCCTTGTTTGGAGACCTTGTAGCAATGTGGCCAACTTTTTTACATGAGAAACAAATTAATGTAATCTTTCTTTTGAATTTTCCTTTTCTTCTTGTTGATCTTTTTTCTAGAAGAGCTTCAATGACTTCAAGATCTTCATCTAAATCTTCGTCTTCTTGATCACTCTCAACATGTTTTCCTTTTGAGTTTCCTCCTTTTCCACCAAGGGTTAGTTTTTCTTTGAATGCAAATTCAAGATTGTTAGAAGAAGGAGCATAGTTATCAATTATCCAACTCAAAAGCAGTCAATCTTCCAACAAGAGTATCCAAGGTTAGATAATGTGTTGGATTGCATATCATCACTTGAATAGTTGAAACTCTAATTTCATAAATAGAAAGAAGAATTCTTAGTACCTTGTTGATTACTGTTTCATCATTAATTTTACCTCTTGCAACTCAGATCACACTAACACTTTCTTTGACCCTTTCACTATATTGGGTGATGTTCTCACCTTCTTTCATTTTCAATTGATCAAAATTACCTCTTAAACTTTTTGTCTTTTATCTTTACACATTTTTGTCACCTTCGAAGACTTTCTTCAAATTTTCCCACATGTCAAATGCAATAGGAAAATCTTTGACCTCATCAAATTCATAATAGTTCAAAGAAGATGCAATATCAATCATCATAATATTGCGTTCCTTTTCCTCTTTTATTTTCTCCAAGGTCATAGGTTTGGGTTGTGGCATATATTATTTCTCCAAGTAGAACATACCAACATCACCGATGCTTGATATACATATCTTCATCAACTCTTTCCATGCTAATAAGTTTTATCTGTTAATCTTAGGGATCTCTCTTCTATAAGACATTTTGATATTTAGCTTAGGTACTTAAACCCTTTTCCTACAAGCACCAATAGCTCTGATACTAATTGTTGGAAATGTAAGAGGGGTAACTAAGAGGGAAGGGTGAATTAGTTACCACAAGAACAAATCCTTGTCCCTTAGATGTCAAATACAAACTTCTACTGATCATGCAATATTGAATGACTCAATTAACACTATAATATTATTGATGTTCAACTAACAAAGCAATCTTAATAGTATTTAAACTATTTTATCCTTTTGTAACTTAGTTGCAAAAATGTAAAGAATAAGAAAATAACATGAACAAAAATGACACCAAGATTTAATATGGAAACCTAATTTGGGAAAAACCACCTTGCAACTAGTCACAATAATTTTCACTCTACTGAAGTGAGATTAGTTAGGAGCCAACCCTATTAAAGTTTTAAAAACATATTGTTAAGTATGACCCTATTAGAGGATTTAAATCACACTATTAGGAGTGGTCTGGTTAGAGGTCTTCAAACACTTCACTCTTAAAATGTCACCTTGTTAGAAGATTTTTAAAAAGATTGTTAAGTCGACTCTTTTAAGAGATTTCTTTACTGCTACAATGGTTAGAAAGAAAAATCAATTTGACTTGATTTATGATGCAACTTTCTTTGCAAATTCAAATCTATGTTTTGGCTTGACCTCTGGATCCTTCTTGATCAGATGTTCTTTGCATTTTATCTTCCCCACTTATTTTCTCTTCCTTTTCCTTTGCTCACATATCCATCTTATTTCTTATTTCACTTCTTCTCTTTTGTCTTCTCAACTTGACCTTTCTTATATACCATAATCTAGGAAAAGTTGGCTTGAATACCCTTTCAAAACATTAATAAACATCCAAATAGTCGACCTTCATTAATTAAATATTTGACAATTACATTCTAATGTCACTCAGTCAACACTAGAACTGAACACTAAATTGACACTATGACTCCTTCATTGCCTGGCTAGATGGTCAATACTACACACCTTTGATGCCTAAGAACTTAGTCAGTACTACAAATATGAATCCTTTCATTAACTAATTTCTCAATTACTACAAGAAATTATTCATTACCTGAATTGTCGGTTAATACTAAGATATACAAGGTTAATACTGCAAACTCTACATTGCTCGGTTAATACTGACATTTGTGTAAACATTAATGACAATATACAATTGAATAATTATTTCCAACAATTTTTTTGCTAAATTGTAAGGTCATTGATTTCTCCTTTGGGGCAAGACCTATATTTTGAAATGAGTTTTATAATGGGTCAACTTTTTGTCTTGCTAGTTATATAATTGAGATCTAGGATTAGGATAAGTACCATGAAGTTAGATACAAGGAAGATAATAAGAATTTGTCTCTATAAGCTAGAGATTATAAGCTTATTGATTGTAAATTGAATGTATATGGCTATAACTAGGTAGGCCTTATGCCTAGCATATTGAAAGAAGATTGTCCCATCATATTTGCATTGAATTTAGTATAATTTCTTGTGTTTTCTCTAGTATAACTGGTTTCCATGTGTAACTCTAGTGAGGGTAGATTGGGAGTGTTTCTTTGGGCCTCCTAGCCTTCTGTCACCAAGCCACTAGCCTTCCTCCAAAAAAGGATGCACCTCGAGTTGTGTTCTTTCTATCATTAATGTTCCCTACCAAATCAACATTGGTGAAAACAATAATCTCAAATTTTCCCTTGTGATGACACCATAAACCATATTCCTCTATACCCTTAAGGTATCTAAAGATATTTTTTCATAGCAACTAAGTATGATTCCTTTGGATTAGTTGAGAATCTAGCCACTATCCCAACAACTTGTGCAATGTTAGGTTTATTGTATACTACATACTGAAGTGTGCCAATCATAGATTGACAGAGACTTTCATTTGTCTATTGGCTCTCATCCTCCTTCGATAATTTACAATCAATCACCATTAGGGTCCTTGTCAATTTGGCCTCATCTAGACTAAATGTCTTTAGAATCTTCCTCTCATATTTTTCCTAACTTATGAAGATTCTTTCCCTTAGATAAGAAACTTGCAGCCTGGTGAAGAAATTGATTTCATGTATCATGGAAATCTAAAATTCCTTCTTTATTAGCTCTACAATTTTTTTTCTCATATTGTCATCTCATCTAAAGATGATGTCATACAAAAATATCTCTGTAATAAGCATTCCAATTCCTATTTCCTTCTTTAGGTAGATATGTTAGATAGCTGAGAGTGGGGGTGAATCTATTATCATCATGCATTTTCAAACAATTTACCACACTTATAAAAACTTTAACTTATCATTAAACCAACTCGATAAACATAGAATACTTTGTCTTTCATATGCATCAAATGGATTTCACTTGGAGTATGAAATAAAAACAATATTAATTGACTTACATAAATAGTAATAGTTTCAACATGTAAAATAAAATAAAATGAAAAACATTTGTACATAGATTCACACCATAATTTTTTACTTAGAAACTTGATTAGGGTAAAAACCATCTAGGACTAGTCACCTAAAATATTTTCACTCTTATGAAGTGAGCTTGGTTAAGATCCAAACCTATTAGAGGTTACAAACACACTGCTAGGTATGACCTTGTTAGAAAAATTTCACCAATCTTCTTCACACTTAGTTAATATTGGACTTGCTCGGTTAACACTTTACTTTCTCGGTTAATACTATTGTAATTCATTTCACCTTTCTTCCTCTTCATTTATTGACAACTATCTCTAGCTCAGTGTATCTTCTTTTTTGACTTACCAACTTTTTTCATTCTATTACTAACCAAACTAGCTTACTTATACATCATCTTAACACTTTATGAAATTGTGTAAAATAATAAAACCAACATTATACTATCATAGATTGATTAATTAGTTTTCCTAATTAGGTTCTCATACTTAACATCACAGGTAGAAATATTCACAATCAGTAGAATCATTCAAGGATATTGTACCCTTATTGATTACTAAACTCAAGGAGTTGTTGTTGAATCTTGTCATTGCTCCATCAGACTCTTCAATTTCATTGAACATGCATTGTTCATCGATCATGTGATGAGAAAACTCACTATCTAAAACCTAGTTCTTGTTGTGGTTGCTGATATTTATTAGGCCTCTCTCCACTCATTCTTCCTTTATAGAAGAAATTTTTATCTTGTCCTCCTCATCATTAGAATAGGTTGACTCCTCACCAGTCACACCTTCCTCAACAATGTAATAATGCTTCTTTTTCCCTTTGAACTTTATCCATCTTTTTCTCTTTTCTTTGTTGATGGGCTTAGGAAATCTCCTATCTATGTTTCCTATCTTGTTGTAGTTGAAATATTTGAAAGGAAGTTTTCCTTTGTAATTTTCTTTACCTCTTGGTAGCCTTTTTGCAAACAAAGCTTCCAACTTGTCCCATTTGACTTCTTCAGTGTAGAGACTCTCAAGATCTCTTTTGTATATATAATTTCTTTCCACTTCCTTTCATTTCTTGGGTGCAATTGGTGAAATGTAATATTCTAATATAGCTTCACCTTTGGGTTCACTATTTCCAAGTTTTCTCATCTTGAATGTGTTAACTTTCCTATCAAAGCATCAAGAGATGCCTCACCTTTGTCTAGTGATCTTAGTTCATGGATGGATGAAACCCTTATGATATAATAAGGTTGTAGAGTCCTTAGTATTTAATTAGTACATCATCCTCTTCTAGTTTTCCTCCAACACCTCTTATTCCAATCACCATATATTTTATCCTATTTCTATATTGCTCTATGTTCTCTCCTTCTTGCATCTTCATGTCATCAAATTTTCCTCTCAAGCTATCAACTTTCATCTTCTAGACGTGTTTGTCTCCTTCATAGATTATTTTAAGCTTCTCCCAAATTTCATAAGAAATCTCAAGATATTCTAGGTCAACATACTCAACATATGAAAGAGTAATTACCAGTGCATACATGGTAGAAACATGGGCCTCCTCCTCCTTTGTTTGATCTTCATCAAGTGTTCCTACAAGTTGGACATACTTGGTCTCAACATGCTTCCAATGTGCATATCCCAAAGTTCTAAGAGATAACTCTATAACTTTCCTTTGAAAATTTTGGTTCTTCCCTTTTCATCATTTTGATATTTTCCTTGAGTTGTTAAACTACTATTTTCAAATGACCAAGTTCTAATACCAATTGTTGGTCCACTCACTAATGAATATACTAAGTGAGGGGAAAATCATTATGTTGCATATAACTTCAAATATTATTCTAATCTTACCTCACATTGATTTTCTGAGATAGATGACTATAACTCAACCAATTAGAATTAAGCAAAAAATAATAAAAATGCAATTAGCATCACATAACACATAGATTTATCTCATGGAAACCTAACCAGGGTGAAAACCATAGTGTGCGAGATGATCCTCATAAAGCTTGCACTCTCCTAAAGTTTACCCTTTTAAGATCTTATCTTTGTTAAAAGATTACAAACACACTATCAAGTGTCACCCTCTCAAGGGATTCAATATAGATCTATGAGAGTGTTGTCTTGTTCAAAGAATCCTAGTTAAAGGACATAGAACACAAAATAATGTGTCATCCTATTAGGGGATTTGATACAAAGAATTTTTTTAAGTCAATCTCAATAGTATCTGTTGTTGTAGTGGTTAGATAGAAACAAAAAGATTGAACTAAAAAGAATAACTACTTCACTTAGATTTATAAAGATCACTTTGGTGTTTTTTGGACCTATCTGCAACTTACTTTGATCTCCCTTGACTCTACAAATAAGACATAATTTATGATGTGCTCATCTCTTCTAACTACAACAACCTTCATTATTGTATCTTTTAGCACACTAGATCTTATCAACACACTTCACCTTCACACTTGACTCTTATCTCTTCCTCTTCTCCATTTTCTTCAATATTACAATGAGCTTATATCTTTGGCATTTTTTCTTATCAATTTTCAATATAAACTTCTTTCTCAAAATAAAATTTTTATATGATCCTTGATCATTCAACTTCAAACCCTAATCCAAGTATTCAAAATTTGAATTCTCCAGCCTATGTTTATCTTTTTTCAGAAAGTATTCAAAGTCAAATTATTTTTTCTCCCCTTGATATGATAGTACCTACTCCATTAATTTAAATGGTAGGCATGATCTACCTTCTTTGTGATGTTTCGGTCATATGTATCTTTCCTCTATAATCCATCCTAATAACTTGAATCAAACCTTTCTTCATGACCCCCAATCGCACCATCTTTTTTTCTTTCTTGACATCTTGCTTTGTTTCCATACACACCTAGTACTATTTTGTAAAAGTATGATTTTTCTACTTGTTTCCTCTAACTATCTCGTCCTTTCTCTTTTTCTCTAGTCACACATGCGGACTAGAGATGTAGTCATTTTCTCACACTCCTTCATTGGTCATGGATTCATACTAGTTGGTGTCCTATTTTTACATTGACATTAATGGAAACTATATCATAATTGGTTACATTGATAAGCTTCATCAGGTTTGTTCCTTAATTAGTATTTTTTACAATTATTCCAACAAGTACACCATCTATAATTGATACAGTACAAGGTAGAAAAATCCCCAAAGGATATGTCCTATCCCCCAAAAATTAACCATGCAATAGAATATAAACAGTAACATAAAAATTTAGATCAAAATAATGCCAATTATTGTAATAGAATCATAAGATTTACATCCAACATGCTTGATTTTAAGGCCTTCTGGGTTATGGCCAAATACATCAACAAATTACAATAATGATTCTGCAAGACCTCATAAGATCCAAAACCTAGCTAGCCCAGATCCATAATCTAGTAGAAAACTCCAAGATGAATCTAAACTTGTACTCACAAGAAACCAAGCAACCTTATTTTTTCCCAAGCCCACACTTAGCTACTAGCTCTTCTCAACTTTTCCCTCCCAACTACTCTTTGATTCCTCCATGATGAATGAATAACTCAAGACAAGATAAGACACTCTTCTTATACTAAACCAAGCCACAAGTCATCCTATAAAGTTACATTACATAAGTAACCTTACATTAAATAAACCCTCAAGCCACAAGTTGACTTGGAAACATACATTAAATACACGAAATAGCTAAATATTTAGTACAAACCCCAAGGTTACAATGCATAACTAACTCATATGAAAACATGAAACTACACACCCTTAGGCATAGGCACACATGTTAGAAATTCTTTGGAATAATTGAGAGGGGGGGTGAATCAATTATTCAAGGTCCAAATGTCCCAATAAAACTTTTTCACTAAGTGTAGTGAGCCCATTAAACATTTCATGCATCCAAGCTAAACATTCTAACTAGAAAGTTATTGTTAAATCAACATGCATCAATAAGACATGAAAAATCAACACACAACATAGTGGTTTACATGGAAACCCAATTTGAGAAAAACCACTAATAACATGCTACTGCTTTCTCACTCTTCTGAAGTGATGCCCTATGAAAGGCCTGCCCTGTTAAAGGCTACAAAACACACTGTTAAATGTGACCCGGTTAAGGAATTTCAATCACCTTGTTAGAAGTGAGCCTGGTCAAAGGACTTTAGAACATTCACTTGGAATGCCACCCTATTAAAGGATTTTTCAATGGCTGTTAGGCCAACCTTATTCCAAAGGATTTTCCTTAACTAATACAATTGCTAGAGAGTATTCAAGATACAACTTACAACTTAACTTGAAGATTTCAGATCTCAATTCAAATCAAAACTCTACTTGGTTTTCAGTCTCTAATACTCTGATAGCTTGTCAAATCATCAAGCTTTTGTCTCCATGAGTCTCCCTACTCATTGTTCCAATGTAGTCACCTCTGTGGTCACTTATTGAAGCAGTCTCAATACTCTATTCTTCCTTCTTAATGCCTTCTCCTTAACACCACACACTCTATCCAACCACACTTCACTTTGTGACTAGAAACTCCTTAAGTAGGAATTTTCAAATGCTTTTCCACCCTTATTTCCCTTTCTTAGATTATGGTTTGAATTGATTAGGTCAAATATAATGTATCTACCCTTTATCTTGTTTCTTCTAGAAACTTCATGTAGAATCCACTTGTAATTAGCCAAAAATAGTTAACCTCAAATTCTTTACCACTAGCTCATCATCCTTATCTTCCACCTGGTTCAAAAAATTTGAGATAACAAACTTGTCAACTCAAATTTGGTGAATCTTTGACTTTTCAAGTATTGCAGCAACTCGACACTATTTACTTTCTGATGGTCGACACATGCTATGTTACTCAACATCAACTGTGAATTCACTCAGCATCTACTAAATTTTACCGATGCTCAACACCTATTACATTTTTCTAGATCAACATTTGAACTTGCTCGGCACCAACTACTTCACTTGACACACACTAGAATTTTCTTTTACTCGGCACCTATTGATTTTTTGCTTAGCACCCACTAAAGAATTTAGTCAAGCCTTGCAGATAGTTTTGTTACAACTTTTTCTTCTAAAATATCTAAGTGTAGCCAACCTTTGTACCTTCAAGTATTTCACCATTGTCTTAACTAATCCTTGTACTTCATTACAAAATCATAACTCAACCTTTCCTCTAGGTGCTATTGTTACATCTTATTGATTAAATCCTCTTCATCAATCAACTAAGTGATAGTACTTGGATCTTATAAGAAATTGTCATTCTAGCAAATAGCAAGTTTGACATCAGTGACAAAACAATGATTGAAAACATTCTTTCATCAATAATCTCCCTTTTTCAATAATGATCTTTTCAATCAGATTTCAACAATCTCCCTCTTTGGCATTGATGGCAAACCAAACTAATCAACCAAGTTACCTACAAACTAACTTAGCTAAAATAGTAAGGCCAAATGCCAAAAAGAAAAGTTTGTTTTTTCTATCAACATTCTTACTATCAGCTTCTTATTACTCCCTCTTACAAGATAGATCCTCATCCTGAATTTGTTTCTACTAACTCCCTCTAAGTTCTTGATCTTCTTCCTCTTAGCTTCTACTTCTCTTCCTATTAGCTTTGATCAGAGCTAAGCTTCTCTTCACCTTCTATCAACATATTGCTATCTTGTTGTTTCTCCCTCTCTTTATGCTATTTATCCCTCAAGAGTTCTCCCTCTGTAAGAGTTCTCCCTCTATTTTCTCTTTTAGATTTGATCAGTTTCTACTATTTATCTCCCTCTTTGACAATAATGCCAAAGACATATAATCTCAACATCTTAACATGCAAACATAGCATTTTTAGTAACTTCAATTTCTCTCTCTATCACCTTGCTTGTGACTTTTTGGAGTTTCAGCACTTTGATTACTTCAGGCAAAAACCAAAAGCATGATCCTCTGGATCAATTTATATCATTTAGCAGTCAACCTATTTTATGTAAGAATGTCTTGTTATTTCTTAAACAACCTTTGATAGGGGTAACACCCCTAACTTACCTCTAAGATATTCAAAAGCATCTTTAGGTAATGGTTTTGTGAAGATGTTAGCAATTTTTTTTTTTTTGGAATTAATATATTCCATCTTTACTTGTTTATCTTCAATTAGCTTTCTAACATAGTGATACTTGATTGCTATGTGCTTTGTCTTGGCATGCATCATTGGGTTCTTTGATATGTTGACGACACTTTGTGTTATCACAATAAAGTATCACAGGTTTTGTTATCTCCTCCTTCATACCTTTGAGTAGATGCTTTATCCATACAATATTGGTGCAATTGATGGAAACAACAACATATTCTGCTTCAACTATGGATTGTGAGGTACAACTTTTCTTTTTACTGGTCCAAGTAACTAGTCTTCTACCTAAAAAGAGTGCTCCTCCACTGGTGCTTTTTTTGTCATCTATATTTCCTCCCCAATCTACATCAGTGTGAGCTTTCAACTCAAATTTTTTAGTCCTCTTATAGTATAGGCCAAAATCATCTGTTCCTTTTAGGTGCCTCATGATTGTCTTTACTGCCATAAGATGATTTTCTCTTAGATTTTTAGAAAATCTTGCAACTATACCAACAAATAATGCTATATCAGGTCTGCTATGTAGAACATATTGTAACTTACCAATAATTGACCTATATAGTGTCTGATTCACTTTAGCTGACTCATCATTCTTTGATAACTTATTTCCTATTATCATAGGTGTACTCATAGGTTTTGAGTCTTCCAGCCCACAAGTTTTTAGTATTTCCTTGATGTACTCTGACTGGATAATAAATATGCCATGCTTCAGTTGATAAACTTGTAAGCCAAAAAAGAACTTGATTTCACCAAACATTGACATCTCAAATTCTTGTTTCATTTGATTGGAAAAACCCTTGCATAGGACATCTTTACCCCCAAATATTATGTCATCGACAAAGATTTCTGATAACGGTATGTCCTTACCTTTTTTTGTTTTGATGTATTGATTGTTGTTATTATTAGTTCTCTCAAATCCAATCTTCACAAGATATTTGTGAAGCCTCTCATACCATGCTCTTGGAACTTGTTTTAGCCCATATAATTTACACACCATATCCTTGTTGTTGTCATCCATAAATCCTTCTAGCTATACCATGTAGACTTCCTCTTCCAATATACCATTTAGAAATGCAAACCTGACATCCATCTTGTAGACCTTATATCCTTTCTAGGCAACATATGAGAGTAATTTTCTTACTCCTTCCATCCTTGTAGCAGGGGAAAATGTTTCCCCATAATCTATTCCTTCTTCTTGAGCATATCCTTTACAAACTAGTCTAGCTTTATTCCTTGTGATCTCACCATTCTCGTCTAGTTTGTTCCTAAACACCCATTTGGTTCCAATCACATTTTTATTAGCTGGTCTTGGAACTAAGCTTGAAGTTTTGTTCTTTTGTATTTGCTCAATCTCCTCTTCCATGGCCTTGTACCAATTATTACTTTCTAGTGCATCTCTCGCTATTTTGGGTTATGTCTGACTTAGCAAGCATGGTTCACTCCTTAATATATTCCTTGTCATTGGTTTGGAATCTCTATTTCCAATGATCTGTTAAGTAAGATGATGTATTTTGACATACTTGGATAGTCTTGATTCTATCCTTATTTCTATATTTGGTCTTTCAGCTTCAGAGTCACTGTGTGCATCTCTTTTAGGTAACTCGACATCTCTATTATGTGTGCTGACTTCAGAATCAAAATGAGTATTTTCTTCATTCTATAACTCAACATCTAAATGCAACTCAACATTCATTGGTTGTGTCTTAATAGTTGTTCAGACTTGTTGATTCCCAACTTGATTGGCAACATCTTCTTTAGCAGGTGTTCCCTCCTAGAAGTATACAAATGATTTGTATTCCTTTGGTCTTTTGATGGGTTCATCATTATGAACTTTTGTATATTCATCAAAACTTACATTTACACTTTCCACAATTTTGTTAGTGTTAATGTTCAGAAACTTATATGATTTACTTCTTGTGGAATAACCAAGGAATACACCTTCATCACTTTTTGCATCAAATTTACCATTTCTAGTATCCTTAAGGATATAAAATTTGTTACCAAATACTTTGAAATGTTTGACTTTGGGTGAATGACCATACCATAGTTCAAAAGGTGTTGCATTTGTACCTTTCTTGATTTGTACTTGGTTCAGGGTGTAAATAGTTATAGTTATAGCTTCTCTCCAGTACTTTAAAGCAACATTCTTTTCCATCATTAGTGTTTTGGCATAGTCCATCACTGATCTATTTCTTCTCTTGGCAATTCCATTCTATGGAGGGGTTCTTGGTGTAGAAGTCTATCTTTTGATTCCTTTGTCATTGCAAAATGTCTCAAATTCTTTTGATGTGAACTCTCCTCCTCTATTTGATCTTAGACACTTCAGATTCTTTCCTATTTCTTTCTCAACCCTAGCCAAAAACCACTTAAACATTTGAAAGGCATCAGATTTTTGCTTTAAAAACATGACAATCATCATCCTAGAGTAGTCATCAACAAAAAAATTATATATCTATCTCCTTTGTAACTTTGCACTTCTATTAGACCACATAAGTCAGTATGAACTAACTCTAATACTTCTTTGGAAGTGTAAGTTTTGCTTTTGAAACTTGATTTGGTCATTTTTCCTAGCTAACATTGTTTGCACATTATATTATCAAAGCTTCAATTTAGGAAAACTTGTAACTTTCTTCATATTACTGATGTTGATCAAATTGTCAAAGTTGACATGACATAGCCTTTTATGCCATAGCCACACATCATCAAATCTTATAGTAAGACAGGCAACATCCTCCATATCTAGGTAAAATAAATTACTCCTAGTTTGTTCTCCTTTTCCTATCAGATTTCCATCATTGTCATAGATCTTGGCAGTTTTGTTTCTAAACTCTACTTTACATCCTACATTGCTTAACTGTGACACACTCAATAGATTGTAGTTCAATCTTTCAACATAATATGCATTATCACATGAGATCTTCTTTGTAAGCTTAATGGAACCTTTTCCTTTTATTAGACATGGAGCATCATTTCCAAATCTAACACTATTTCCATCATACTGAGTTAAGGTAACAAACTTACCTTTGTCTCCTATCATGTGATGTGAGTACCCATTGTCTATGCATTTATCATTCTTGTTCACACAGGTAACAAGTTTAGTTGCCTCATCTTCATCTAACTCATCCTTCATAGCTACATAGACTACCTCATCATTATGTTCATTTGAATCATCTTCTTCAAAAATGTAGCACTTATTGCCTTTGTCTTTGAAGTCTCTACCATCACCTTCTCTTCTGTTTTTGTACTTGTTGCCTTCGCTATAGTTCTTCTTTTGTGTGCACCTTGTTGCAATGTGACCAACTTCATTGCAATTAAAACAAATGATAGGAAGCTTACCTTTGAATTTACCTTTGCCTCTATGAAATATTCTAGCCAGCAATGCTTCCAATTGTTCAACATCTTCTTCATCTATATTGTTGTCACGAGATGCATATTTTATCTTTCTTTTCTTCTTCTTTGGTTTCATTTCTTTAGTGTCTTTCAATAATAGTTTGGCCTTGAAAATAGATTCAAGACTCTCAGATTTGTAGTTATCAAAGTTAGATAACTCAAATGCAGTAAGTCTTCCTACTAAACCTTCAAGACTTAGTTTTTTTCTTGGTATGCGCCTCAATTCTTGAATAGCTAATACTCTAATAGCATAAATAGGTAGCAAGGTTCTTAAAACTTTGCTAAGGATAGTTTCATCATCTAAATGACCAACAAAACTTCTAATTGCACTTACAACTTCTTTTATTTTGGAGGCATATTGAGCAATGTTCTCACCTTCCTCCATTATCATGTCGTCAAACTTTCCTTTGAGGCTTTCTGACTTGGCTCTTTGTACATTCATATCTCCTCCATAAATGGGTTATAGGGCATCTCACATCTTGAATGCAGTGTTACATCACTTGATGTCATCAAATTCAACATAGCTAAGGGTAGAGGCAATCTCCAACATTGCTTGGTTGTGCTCCTTTTTCTTCATATCTTTAGCAGTAGGCACATCAATTAGATCAACATGTTCCACTTTGATTGAGGTTTTTACATGATCACCTATAGATCCAAGGTGTAGCTTCATTAGACTTTGCCATGCAACAAAGTTGTCCCTATTGAGCTTGGGAACTTCTCTCTTAGACATCTTGATCTTTATGCTTCTAGTACCTTCAAACTAAATCAATAGATGGATCTGATACCACTTGTTAGAAATGCTTTAGAATAACTGAGAAGGGGGGGGGTGTGAATTAGTTATTCAAGGTCTAGATGTCCCAATAAAACTTTTTCACTAAGTGTAGTGAGCCCATTAAACATTTCATGCATCCAAGCTAAACATTCTAACTAGCAAGTTACTATTAAATCAACATGCAGCAATAAGACATGAAAAATCAACACATAACACAGTGATTTACGTGGAGATCTAATTTTGGAAAAACCACCAGTAACATGCTACTCCTTTCTCACTCTTCTAAAGTGATGCCCTGTGAAAGGCCTACCCTATTAAAGGCTACAACACACATTGTTAAATGTGACCCGGTTAAGGGATTTCAATCACTCTGTTAGAAGTGAGCCTAGTTAAAGGACTTTAGAACATTCACTTGGAATGCCATCCTATTAAAGGAATTTTCAATCGCTATTAGACCAACCTTAGTCCAAAGGATTTTCCCTAACTGATACAATTCCTAGAGAGTATTCAATAAGGGCTTTTGATCTGATACAACTTACAACTTAACTTGCAAATTTTAGATCTCAATTCAAATCACAACTCTACTTAGCTTTCAGTCTCTGTAGCTCTGACAACTTGTCCACTCATCAAGCTTCTATCTCCATGAGTCCCCCTGCTCATTGTGCCAATAAAGTCACCTCTGTAGTCACTTATCGAAGTAGATTCTCTGTACTCTATTCTTCCTTCTTAATGCCTTCTCCTTGACACCACACACTCTATCCAACCACGCTTTGCTTCACAAGAAGCAACTCCTTAAGTAAGAATTTTGGAATGCTTTTCAGCTCTTATTTCCCTCACTTAGATTAGGGTTTGAATTGATTAGGTCAAATACAATGTATCTGCCCTTTATCTTGTTTCTTCTAGAAACTTCATGTAGAATCCACTTGCAATCACCCAAAAATGTTTAACCTCAAATTTTGTACCACCAGTTCATCATCCTTATCTTCCACCTAGTTCAAAAAATTTGAGATAACAAACTTGTTGTCTCAGATTTGGTGAATCTTTCACTTTTCAAGTAATGCAGCAGCTTGACACTATTTACTTTTTGATGCTCGGCACATACTGTGTTACTTGGCATCAACTGTGAATTCACTCAGCACCTACTAAATTTGACTGATACTCGGCACCTATTACATTTGTCTGGCTTGGCACTATAACTTGCTTGGCACCAACTATTTCACTTGGCACACACTAGAATTTGCTTTTATTCAGCACCTATTGATTTTCTACTTGGCATGAACTAACTTTTTTTGGCACCCACTAATGAATTTAGTAAAGCCTTGCAAACAATTTTGTTACAACTTTTTCTTCTAGAGTTCTAAGTGTAGCCAACCTTTGTACCTTTAAGTAGATTATCAATACATCATTTCACCATTGTCTTAACTAGTCCTTGTACTTCATTACAAAATCATAACTCAACATTTTCTCTAGGTGTTGTTGTTACATCTTATTGATTAAATCCTCTTCATCAATCAACTAAGTGATAGTACTTGGATCTTATAAGCAATTGTCATTCCAAAAAATAGCAGGTTTGACATCAGTGACAAAATAATGATTGAAAACATTCTTTCATCAACAATCTCCCTTTTTCAATAATGATCTTTTCAATCAAATTTCAACAACATGTTCCATGCAACTATCCAAATCCAAGAGTGCATAAACCAACTCCCTTAGATCAAAGCTCATAATTACAATCTCCAATATCTACTAGTAAATTAGGAACATGTTACCAACAACCACCAAAATGGCTCTAACTCTAAGATGATTACTCCAAACTTTATGCACTCTTAGGACAAGGTTTCCCAATATGTCTTGAACATAACCCTAACTGCATGAACCATGATTCCACAAAATTAAGCTCAATGCTCCTACATATAGGATTGTGAACTACCCTAGGATGCTCTAGTATCAAACACCCCAGGATTGAAGAAAATATGTTCTTAGTAGAAGAAAGACCATATTTCAGGGTTCAGCACATAAACCCTAAATTGGTTCTTCACATACATGTCCTCCAAGTTATCAACTTGTACATTCTTGCCTTTGTTCCACTTCTATAACTCCTTTCCAAGAACTATCATCTTCACATATGTCATTGGTGTGCAACAATTCTACCTTCCATGCTAATCTCTGACCCTTTCATAATCCTTCAACTCAACTTGGCTACCAAAATTCAGGTTCCTCCTTCCAAGTTCCACATTTTGCAAAGGAATCAAAGAATACTTCCTGGAACCTTTCTCAATAGTAAACACATTCTTGACACAATCATGCACTACTCTTCAATCATACTGCAAGGTCTACCAAGTAATATGTGACAACTACTCAAGTCCACAATATCACATAGGACTTGATCAACATACTGTCCAATTTGAAAATCAACAAGACATTGATCCCTCACTTCCAAAGCATGTTCATCTTGCAACTAACTAATCTTGTAAGGACAAGGATGTCTCACTCTCTTCAAACCAAGTTTCTGAACCATCTCCTTGGAAACTAGGTTATTAGTACTACCACCATCAATAATTACATTCTAGTATTTACCTCCAGACTTACAATGAGTCCCAAACAAACTCCTTCTTTGACAAGGTTCTAGTGCCTTGTTACAAAGCAACACTCTTTGAATCATAAAATTATCCCCATCTATCTTAGGCTTATTTATTGAATCCACTTTTTGATTCACCATAACAACTCTCATATCACTACCTTTCCTATTATTATTGGGACACTCAAAAGATTTATGACTTTCTTCACCACTTTTGTAGTAAGTACCTTGAAATGCACCTCTATATGTTCTATTCTTTTTTTCAACAAGTTTTGGTTTATCTTCATCAATCTTCTTATCCTTCACTTGCTTCTCCTTTCCTTGAGAATTACCTTAATGTCTTCTCTTCAACTTATCTTCTTACCTTAGAGCATACTAATAAGCATCCTCAACCAAAGCAATATTCAACATACCAATCTCATCTTGGACATTTAATCTTAGACCATTAATATATCTAGCCACCTTTTCCTTATAAATTTCTCTATATCCAGACCGAATAGTTAACTTGTAGAACTCCTCTGTATAATTCTTCATAGTCATATCCTTTTGTTTCATATTTTACAATCTTTTAAACAATTCAAGTTCAAAATCAACAACAATGAACTTAGCCTTCAACTTTGTCACCATCAATCTCCATCTAGTGATCTTCATTTCACCTTCCTCATCTCTATCTCTTTTCAATTTTTCCCACCATAAAATAACATGTCCCTTCAACTTAGATTATGCCAACCTTACTCTACAAAAATCACTAATATCCTCTAATTCAAAGTAGTCTTCCATCTAACCAATCCAATCAATCAGGTCTCTAGGATTCAAAGTACCTAAGAAATTAGAAATATCCATCTTGTGCTTCAATTTCATCTAAGCTCTAGATCTATCTAATTGGCCAACTCAGTCACCTATATGTCTCTCCATCCTATCAACTTTGTATTCACCACTAGATCCATCAACCTCAAATTATTTAGCAACTTCCTCATAACCATCTTCAGTACCCATGTTCCTTGGTACACTAGCAATAGCTCTCATTATCTTAGTGACCATATCATTCTTCATCAACTCCATCTCATATTTTAAATATGATCTAACCTTCTCTAAAATCCTAGTCTCCACAACATCATAGAGGTCATCAATTTCCCTATGGTTCAATCTTCTTGAAGGAATCTTTCAAGATCTTCATAAACCCAAAGAAATAATTCCATAAGATCAACTAGCTTTGATACTACTTGATGTAGTACAAGGTAGGAAAATACCCAAAGGAGGTTTCCTAGACCCCAACAATTAATCACACAGTGGAATATAAATAATAACATAGATATTTAGATCCAAAGAATGCCAACTCTCATAATAAAATATATGATTTACATCCAGCATGCCTAGTTGTAAGGCCTTCTGGGTTATTTCCAAATACATCAACAAATTACAATAATAGTTCTACAAGAAATCATAAGATCCAAACTCTAGCTAGCCTAGATCCACAATCTAGAAGAAAACCCCAAAAAGAACCTAAACTTGTGCTCACAAGCCACCAAGAGACCTTCTTGTTTCCCAAGCCCACACTTAGCTACTAGCTCTACTCAACTTCACTCTCTTAGCACTCCTTGCTTCCTCTATGATGAATGAATGACTCAAGATAAGACAAGATAATACCCTCTACTTAAACTAAACCAAGCTACAAATCAGCCTATCAAGTTAGATTACATATAAACTCTTACATTAAATAAACCCTCAAGCCACAAGTCATCTTGGAAACAAACATTAAAGACATGAAATAACTAAATACTTAGTACAAGCCCCAAGTTTACAGTGCATAACTAACTCATATGAAAACATAAAACTATGCACCTTTATGCATAGGTACATGTGCCATCCAACTATCCAAGTCCAAGAGTGCATAAACCAACTCTCTTGGATCAAATCTCATGAATACAATCTCCAAAATTTGCTAGTAAATCAAGAACAAATTGACAATAGACATCAAAATGTCTCTAACTCCAAGAGGATTACTCCAAACATTATGTACATTTAGGACAAGTGTACCCAATATGTCTCGAACATAACCATAACTACGAGATCTATGATTTCACAAAATTGAGCTCAATGCTTATACATACAGGATCACTAACTACCCTAGGATGCTTCTACATCACTAATATAGTTTTTTTGCTAAGGCATAACTAATTAAAACTACATGTTGAAGACCCCAAGCTCCCTCTTAGTTTGGTTTATACACTGAATCCCATCTAACTAGAATGTTGAACAAAGGAAACAAATAGACCAAATAAAATGATGCAATAGAGCATCAAAATATGTCAGAAAACTAGATGGAGAAACCCAAAAAAATCATTTATAACTAGAAAGATCTTGGACCACTTATTTCAACAAAGTTATCCTTCTAGCCAATGAAAGACATCTATAGGTCTACCATTAGATAACCTTATTATTGAATTTGTTTCTAAAATTTCATTCCAAAATTCTATGAGATGAGAACATGTGCTGATTATAACCCAAGGTAGATCGAAGGAAGGAATCCAATAGGAAAAATAAGAGTCTAACATATCCTATTATGAATAAATCAAAGATACTTGAAGAAATAAAGAGAAGACTTCTCCTCAATAGTTTTCTTTCTTGGGGTAGATGATGCAAGAGCATCTTGGGTACTTTAGCAATCTTGCATCAACCAAATTTTTTTTTTTTTTTCAGTTGTTCCCATTTGTTCTTTGAGGGATGGAATTTTCTATTAGACTTTTATCTTTCTATGTAGATAGCTCCTTAACAAGGACCTATCATGGATCTTGTATCTAAGCCTACAAAAACTAATTCATGCATTTGTTGGAGTTACCCTATTTGTTTGCCTATGGCGTGTACTTTCTTAGAGACTTCAGTGATGTGTAGTTTTTGATTCAATGATGTTTTGTGTAATGCCTACCCCTACTTTACTTTTCATGTCGTATTTCCAAATTCTTTTAGGCTTGTTTTATGATTAATAATACTTGGTTATTGAGTTTGATTAGATGTTATTTCATATTCAGTTTATATATTTGAGGAGCTACTTGATACTTAGTTATTTCATGTGTTCAAGGTTATTTTGATGATGATACATGTATGTTTGTATAGTGATTTCACTTATTTCATGATGATAGTTAGATGTGTGATTTATATGCAGTTTCTATGGATACTTACCCCATACTTGAATGTATATATATGTATGTATGTATGTATGTATGTATATGTCCTCTAATTTTATGTGGATTACAGGTACTAAGCATCGACTTCCCTGAATTTCTAGGTTGAGCGTGCCCTATCGAAGTATCTCAATGTTAAAAGAGGGGAGATAGTCCTTGAGTCCAAATCATATCCTTAAGCTAATTGTCCTAGAAAGTAGAAAAAGTATCTGAGTTTAACCATTTTAAATTCGTCAAGTGATATGAATTCATGATTTTGACCCTTGAGTTTGATTTAGTATTCGATACTTTTTAATGGGTTTTCGTACTTAGTCTTGTGGGTATGTTGTGATTTTCAATTATAATTAAACCAAACTAAAAGATAATTTAATGATTTAATTTAACAAAAATTTATAAAGAAAAAAGTCAATATTTAATTATATTTAATTAATTAAATAAAAGAATTAAATTTAAAATATTTAATTAAAGTTCTAATTTTGACATATTTATATTTATTTAATTTAATAATAATTTATTTAGGAGTTTCATTTTAATAATAAAATCTTAATAATATTATTAGTTAAATTAATAAATATCTTTTTAAAAACATCTCAAGATTTAATAAAAGAGAGAAAGGAATTGATTTAATAAAGTTATTTTAATTTAATTGCAAAAAGGTTGCACATGAATATTAAAATATAATAAATTAACTAAGAAAATAATTTCACGTGATTGCAAAATTGAAGCCCTAATTTGGGGAAAGCTCTTTATTAAGGAATTAGGTTTGGAGGAGTCTTTTTCCAAGAAGAGCCTTTCGAAGGAAAAAGTGAAATTCTTGCAAGTTCTGTACATTCAGTTATTTAGCATCAAATCCAGGTAGGATCTTGTGGGTTTTGCACAATAGATTCATTCTTTCAAATACATTCTTCTTTATGTTTGCAGATCTGTATTTGGAATTTAATTTGGGTTGAAACCCTTGTTTGTGAATTTATTGATTTTCTTTTCAAAAACATATGTTAAAAAATTAATGATTGAAACACTTATTCGATGAATTTTGGGAATTTATTTTTTGTTGGTTAAATTCAAGCTAGGGTTTGAATAAAAGGAGTACCATGGATTAAAAATCTACAAATTTGATAGTTCCTATTTATTTTTCTATCGAATCTATGTTGGTTTATACACACACACACACACACACACACACACACACACACACACACATACATATATATACATATACATGTATATGTATGTGTATATATGTATATATGTATATGTATTTGTATGTATGTATGTACATATATACATGTGTGTGTGTGTGTGTGTGTGTGTGTGTGTGTGTGTGTTTATACTTGAAATTGCAAAGGTTATTGTGAGGGCATTTTTTTTGTTTGTTTTAATATAAAACAAAAAAATTTATTACTAATCTCTATGATTTTGTACAAGGGGGTGTTGTGTATGGTTTGATTTTAAATAATAATATTATATTGTTATGGGGAGGCAAGCCCCCAAACCCACCTCCCTCCTCCTCCCTTCCTTTTCTTGCCAGCAGCTTTGGTAAGCATGCAATTGCTGCAACAAACCATGGCTACCAAAGGGAACCCACATGAAGTGTTAGGGTAAATAATGTTCTTAAATTATTATTTTTTAATGTTTTTTATTTTTATTATTACTTTTAATATCTGTAAATTTTTAAAATAGTTTTATTTATGTTAAATATTAGTAATTATTAATTAATTTTGTTATTAAAAATTATATATAGTAATAATAATAATAATAGTATTTTGTTAATAGATTTGTAATTATGTTATTAATGATTTAATATAAATTATTAATAAGTAAATAGCTATGATCATTAGTAAATTATTTGATTATTGTTAGATTTTATTAATATTTAAATGAAATATTGATATTTAGTAAAATATATTTGGAGAGTAAATTTGAAAATTGTAATTGGGAAAGATGCTTATTTTAAGTAAACTCAAGTTTTACTTGACAGATCAATTTTATAAGAAAATGATTTATATTATTAGGGGAATTTTATTACATCTTTTGATAATTTGAAAACCTTAGTAGTTTTGATACTTTGGTAATGAAAACTGAAACCATGTTTGTATATTGAACCTTTTTGTGTTTTTAAAACCAAATAAACTATGAAAACATTTGTTAAATTTTGATGATATATAGTTGTACTTCGTGTTGGGTGTGGGTTTTGACTTAGTACTTTGGCCAATCAAGATGTTTACGAGAGACTTGGGAAGTTTTGTTCTATGACTATGTTGTGTATATGATCTGTTGTACCCAACTATGGTGATGTGTCACATATTTTCTATGATGAGATTTGATCAGTGCTTGTTGGTGCTTTTCAATTGTTTGTATAGAACTAAGGTGATTATTGTGACCTTCTTGTTGTAACCCTTGAGCTTTTGATGAACTGTCTTTTGATGCTTTCCGGTTGCTTGTATAGGACTAAGGTGATCTTTGTAATTGGTATTTAGGTGCTTTCCAGTTGCTTGTAAAGGACTAAGGTGAAAATTGTGATTTTATGAGTTGTACTTTTTATGAGCTTAGGGTACGTAATTTGTGTGTATGTGAGAAGTGGCTTGCAATGGAGGCTAAAGCCCTAAGTGGTTGCCTAGGTAACCCATTGTAAGTTGTTTTAAGAAGTGATAACATTTCATTAAATAAGAGTAAAATGAATTAATAAGAGTCATTATTTTTCCTCACCCATGCCTCGTGTGCTAGTATAGGATAGGACGGGAGTAGAGAGGATGCTTGGTTGTGACCTTGCTTTATTAGTATGCCTTGTCTATATGAAATGATATTGGTGCCACATAGAGACACTAGGGGGTCAGGCTAGTGGCTAACTAGCCAATTAAATTCCTTATATTGGATTTTTTAAATAACATAAAATAATACAAAAGAATTGTAAATTAAGTTTTAAATTAATTATTAAATCATTTAAAATTTTAATTTGGTCAGTTGGGTAGATGCTTTCGGGGGTTAGAGTCTAGAGAGGCTACCAGGGTAACCTTATAGTTGGCTCATGTGATGACACTTTCCCACTTACATAGTAGATTTCCTATGTGTCTTTGTTGTCTCTAGGATTAGATGATAGTTGTGTCTTGGTACCCTTTGTGATAGTTTGCTATCAGGATCTCCTTGACCTAGATGTTGCTAATGACTTATGGATTGATATATGCATGGAACTTGAGATTATCTCCTTAGAACGGTGGGAGTGGGTCATTTAGGTTCCATGAGGTCAAGTGGTAGTGATTTTTACTTATACCATTGAGATCTAATAGCTAGATGTGATTGTGCAGTTGTACCTTTCTTTCTGATCTTGTATTTTTGTTGGATAGTATTATTCTATTGTAATGTATTTGATTATCAGATATCTTATGAGATGATGTATTTTATCCTTGATATATATTCTTTGATCTTTTCATACCCTATGACTTGTACAGTAGATGATTATGCATTTTGGTTATGCCAAGTGGCATATTATGTAATTGTATATTATTGAATTGGAATTGTACTTGTAATAATTCTTTGATGTGGATTTGTTGTGTATTAGATTTATTATTAATAAACTTATTTATAATATATGTGATTCAACATAATGGAACTCTTAAGAGATGTAATATATTTATGATAGTTTTATGTATGTGAGTTATTGCTCCCACTATTTTATCTCTTGTTGTTTATTATCTTTTAAAAAAATGTTTGGAAAACTTAGTGAAGCTTTAGGTTAATTTCTTTTGGATTCCCTGGTGAGGTGTTACATTTTGTGTAGTAGTGAGGATTTGCACAACCTTTGGGTTTTCTTCTTGGATCATGTGTGGACCTATCTTTATCATTATACAAGTTAATTTTCTTGTTTTTAAGGTTTTTGAATTCTCCTTTGGGGTAGGACCTAGATTTTGAAATAAGTTGCTTGACAGACCGACTTGTGATCTTATTGGCTATATATTTTAAGATCTTGAGTTAGGATAGGCAGAATGAAGTTAGATAGAAGGAAAATAATAAGATTTGGCTTTTTAATCCTGAGCTCCTAAGCTCGTAGATTGTATCTTGGATGTTTATGACTCCAACCAGGTAGGTCTTATGTTTGGCATGTTAAGAGAAAATTATCTCACATATTTGCATTGGAATTATCTACAATTTCTTGTGGTTTTCCCTCTAATTTGGCTTCCACATGAGAAGGGTGTCTTAGGATTCCATTCTTTGGTCTTCTTATCCTTGTGTCAAGGTGTGTCAAAACATGGATTCTTTCCTTGCAAAATTTGGGATCATGGAGAACCTTGTTGTAGATTGGTTATAGAGTGGCAGACTAAATTTCTTACATATAACTTGCATAAGCTTAAGATTCTTGTAGGAATTGTTGTCAAAATAGTTTGAGGTATAGGGAATACAAATAATGTTATTATGGATATGCTAACACAAATTAAAACTAGACTTGAAGTTGTTGAAACAACCAAGACAAGAGGAGTACATCTCGATGATCTTAGTGATGAAGAAGAAGCAAGTGCACCTAATCCTAAACCTGAGGTTGTAGAAGATAAAGAGAGAATTTTGATATCCTTGAGTAGAAAGAATTCTAGACCTACTTTTGAACTATCCTACAATAGTAGAAAGTTGGATACTAATACCTTGTTGGATTAGATTGGATCTCTAAGATTGAAAATTTATTTGATTATGAAAGTATTCTTGAAGATAGAAAGTTGGGAATAGCACCTAAAAATTTGAGAGGACACACTTCTCTTTGATGGGAACACTTATAGACTAGTATACAAAGAACATGGGAGGAAAAGATCAAGACTTGGGAAAAGATGGTTGGTAAGTTGAAAAAGAAACTCCTTCATGTTGATTATAAAGTTAATTTATTGAGAAGAATACAAAATTTGAGAAAAAAAGACATGACTATAAAAGATTATATTGAGGAATTCTATAAGTTAGATATTAAATCTTGACATGTTGATGCTGAGATTGAGAAATTTGCTACATATTTGAATAGTTTAAGGACTTCTTTATAAGATGAGATTAGCTTTGTAAAGATGGAAAGTGTTAAAGAAGCATACTTATATGTCTTGATAGTTGAATAAATTTTGAGAAAGAAGCATGAGAAAAGACAAAGAGAAAGAGGTGAAATATTTTAGAGGAGAAGAGGTAGGTCATGTGGAGAAAGTAGTAGATCGGACAATACACTTCATGAAAGAGGTAAATCTAAATGGAAAGATAATAATGCTAATAGAGGAAGAGGGAACAACACTATAGGAAATTCTTCTTCTTACCCTAGGAATAACAATAATGGAAAGAGGGAAGATAGATCTTGATCTAAAGGAATTTTTTTTGAATATGGACAAGAAGGACAAAGCTTTTGAATGTGCATTTTTTTGAAAGAAGATAGGAAATAGTAGCAAAATTACTTTGGTTCAAGATGAAACTATTGATCCTCAAAAAAAACTTGAGAAAGAAGAGAACCCGATGATTAGAAGAAATTTGTGGAATGAGAAGTTCAACAATGAACCTATTTTGAGGAAAAGTCTCTTTAAAACTAAATGTAAGATTGAAGATGAATTTTTCAAAGTGATCACTAATAGTGGTAGCTCTAAAAAAATGGCATCTAAAGAGTTGGTATCTAAGTTGAAGTTGCAGAGATTGAAGCATCCTAACACTTATCATATTGTTTTGTTTGGATCAAGGATGAACACAAATTACTGGTAAGTGAACATTCCCTCATGAAATTCAAAATTTTGAACTACTTTGATGAATTTTTGTGTCATATCATGCCTATGGGTTGTTGTCATATACTTTTGGTAAGACCTTCACATTATGATAAGAAAGCTTTATGTGGTGGTAGATTGAATCAATATACTATTTGGGCTCATGGGAAGAAAAAAGTGTTGCTACCTTTGATTCAAAAACTTGAGGAGAATCATTTTACTATAGTTAGAGTGTGTTTGGTTTAAGGAAATTAGTTTCTAAAAGAGATGAAGAGACATAATGTTTTCTTTTCTTTGATTCCTAGAAAGACGAAGAAATAAGATGAACTTGAGCATGGATGTCATGCCCAAAATATAAGGGCAAAAACACAATTTTTTTTTTTTTTTTAAATCTAAGAATTAATGATTAATTAATATAATATGGTTGACAGAAGTTTAGATGTCTAACTAAAATAGAGTTAATTGTCCAAGGGGTTTAAGATACAGATAGCCAGGTATAATGAAGCTAGATGCAAGATCACCATTGGTAATTAACAGGCATACGACTCAGTTTGATCATTTCGTCAAAGAGGTTATTTGAGTGAACTGAAAGTCTCTTAGAAAATCCAATAATAAAATTAAACGACTAATCCATTTGATAAAGTCATAACCTATCAATTTGTTTTAAGGATACAATTTAATTACGAGTAATATACCACTAACCCTAAAGATGATTCAATTAGCTAGACCTTTCATTAACTTGATAACTTGATCGATATTACCAAATAATTCATTTAACGTTAAGAAGATTTGAAACTCTAGAAGATCAATTAAATTTAACTATTTAACGCATACTAACCATGTTTAAAACTTGAATCCAAAATCTAATCTACTTATTAACTTATCATTTACAATTGAAATAGATGTCTAGAATAAATTCAATAATCTATAATTTAATCTAAGCTTCATTTGAAACTATCATAAATTTAAATCCACATTAATAAAGTCCATATTAAAATCAAACTGACAATGCTCACAATAGTATAAAACTAATTAATAAAACATTAAAATTTGTTTTAATTAAAATATTCTAATTTCAAGTTAAAACTTTTTTAAATTAAAATTTATTTAATATTCTAACCTCTAAAACACTATTTAATATTAACATCGTTACTAACATAACATATTATATTACTTCCTAATGTTATCAAAGACTATCAATCTAACCAAAGATTCAATATCATCCTTCATTTAAAATATAAGCATGAATTTAAATCATAGCTAACATCATTTCCCACATTAGGTTTAAAACCTACTAAACAACTTAAGTATATATATACCTTAAACAATATCACTAAACTACCCAAGCACATATAAGCATTATGTTACTGTTTGTTCCACAAAATAATAACCAATCTAATAATTAACTTAATGCTAATCTTGTTTTAAAATAACAATGAATCTAAAACTAGTCAACAAACCTATATTACCTAGTCTACCCCACTAACACATACTACATTACATAAAAATTATATATATTACCCCCCCAAAAACCTACACCTATCCTATACCCTATGACATGGGGGTCTGTCCTACAAGGACAGTACACTGCCCCACACCACCTGCTTGCTGATGCAGTCTAGCCGCATTGTCCTTATCCTCATGATGCGTGGGGGGGGTTGGGTAAGCCCAAAACCCATGCGTGGAAAAAGTAAAAAGTGGGTGGGTAATATGTTTAAGTTTTTTTTTTTTTTTTTTCTTTAAAAACATTAAAACCCTTCCTTGCCCTCCCCATGCAATTTGACATTTGTACTTGGTGCAGGGGGGTTGGGGGGGGGGATTGAATTTGGAGGTTAAGTTTGGATTTTTTATTTATTTATAAAATAATGGAAATGATGGCCTAAGCAAGTACCCTGACCCCTTAGCCACTAGGATTTTAATGCAAAAGTTTTATGGGTGAAAAATGTCAACAAGATTTGCTATTAAATATTTTAATTTCAAATGTATTTGATTTATATTCTTTTTAAAAGATTTAATAATGATGTTTAGTTGAAATCTAAAGGAATAATTCAGAGAATATTCTTTGTGACTAAGGGGGGAATTAAAATTTTCCCCATACATTTTCTAGAGAGGTTTTTCACTCCTGGAGATGTACATTTTTATTTTGAAGCCAATTTTGTCTAAGTGTTGGCATGTTTCTCATTGCTATATACATATTTATACAAGGAGTGATTTTTAACCTAATGATAACATTAATTTCCATTAACAAGCATACTAATTCAAGGAAGTGCATAAGGTTATATTTTCTTTTGTCTTTCATCCTACAATTCATGTTTTATCAATCATCATAAACAAGGTTGTGTCCCATTTATCCAGAATTTAAGTGATGCATATTTCTTAATCAAATCTGATTGAGTCAATTATGAAATTTAACAATAAGAGAGTTAACCTTGTGATCACAATGTAGGATTTTTATCTCTTCTTAATACTTAAACATCGAATTGGAAACTTCAACATATCAAATTGCTTTTCATTAACATAATTGAAAACTTGAAAATTCATAATTCAAATTCATTATCTATCAATCTATTTTCTCACAACATATGCAAAATTTGAAATCACATGAGAGCAATACAAGGAGGATTTCATAATCTTTTTCTTTCTCTATTACTCATCATGGTTCAAGGCTCCATTGGGAAAGAACTAGTAAAAAAACCCGATGACTTTGCCAATACATCAAAATTCAAATACATTTTACATAATATTACAATTCAAATGAAATGTCTTCAAAATCCTTCACAAGTACTCTCTTCCAATACCTTCAAAACTTCAAGGAAATACAAGGAGAAGACAAGAGTTGACCCGGGGTGAACATCACAACATCAAGAGCAATTTTATGCATACAACCCAACCCTATTTTAGACAATAGGTCCAAGCATAGAATGTAACTAGGGGGGAGGTGGATTTTCCCAATGGGAGATGTCAATCACCATGCCATAACATAGCTCTTTCGGGGCTAAAACTCCAAGAACTTTTGTTCTTCTACAAGGCCCTTTCGAGGCTAATACCACAAGGATTTTCATTCCTTTCCATATTCAAGAATTCACAATATTAAACAAGGCATGTGATGACAAGTAGGGGCCCATACACCCTACCCTCTTTCCCTCCTTTCACCATGAAAGGAGACTCTTCACCATTGAGGTCCAAATAAGGTCCTACCCCCATACATGGCCACTTCTTCCCTATCCAAGGGTGAGTAATGCCAAAACAATGCCCATGAAATCCTCTCAAAAACAAATCATCAAGACAAGCATAAAAATGCATCAAGAACAAACAAAAATCCCTCCAAATCCATCCCAACACACAAGCAAGCAAAAAAAAGAACAACACAATACTTTATGCAAGATTCAAGCATGAACAACATGAAGAACAAAACCAAAAGAGTGAAGAAATCCTACCTTCACAAAGAGTTATGGTAAAATGGTAAGTTGAGAAGAGCTTTTCCTTATCTTCCTTCAATCTTCAAACTTTCTCTAAAACTAGAGATTGGGTAACAACCCCAAAACTACTCCAAAATGCCTCTAATTATGATCCTTAACTCAACTATACTTCAAGTAACCTCAAGATGGAGTTTGAGTCCAACTCAAGTAGATGACAATCTATTTTCGCAATCAACCAAAAGTAGGGTTTTTGAGTGACCTTAAAAGTCAACCAAGGAGGCTAAAGGGGTGGAAAGTACTCCCAACCCATACCCTTACCCCTAGGGTACTTAAATTTAATATTTTCAAGCCTTAAAGACTTAATAGGAACAAATAAAAGCTAAGAAAATAATAAAATCAAATAACAACCTTTTAAAGATAGACAATGCAAAGATAGCACAAAATAGACAAGGGGTTCAGCTTTGGCTTTCCATTGGATTTCCTGGCTAAACTTCCTGCACACATTAGTAGTTCAAGAAACACATGTATATGTATATATATATATGCATCAAGAAATTCATGTAATTTTAAGCATCCATTTTCTACAATTCAATTGTTTATCTTATTCTATTCATTAAAAACTGGAAAGTTCAAAGTGTTAGTTCTGCATTCATTTACTTCATCATCATACATGTTTATAAATCATTAAATGAAAAAATCAAATATCTGAAAGTAAAGCATCACACATCATAAATAGCATAATATTGTCAAGTGCATAAAATAATGTTCTGACATATCAAGTCATGAGTATCAAAATAATAATGTATCATCAGTGCTAGGATGGGTCGGGGTGAGGTCTCACAATGTACGTGAGGTTAGATCTTTGTTGGCTGAATTTTAAGATATTATTTCTAATAATGTTCCTATGGATTACCCCATGTGAGAAGTATAATTTAGTGTATGGTTTTGATACATGGAACTAGTGTTTCTAATAAAGAACTACATAGACTAACACCTACAAAGAATGAAGAATTGAACAAACAAGTGCAAAAATTCCTTGAGAAAGTTTTGATCAAGAAAGTTTGATTCCTTGTATAGTACCTATTGTATTGACACTTAATAAGAATGGGGAATAGAGGATGTGCACCAATTATATAGCTATGAATAGAATAACAATGAAGTACATATTTCCCTTCCCTGGGATGGATAACATTATGGATAGACTAAGTGGAGCAAAATACTTCAAAAATATTGATTTAAAGAGTGGATATAATAAAATTAGGAATAGAGAAGGAGATGAAAGGAAGACTACTTTTAAGACTAATGAAGGTTTGTATGAGTGGTTGGTTATACCTTTTGGTTTAACTAATGCACTTAGTACTTTTATGAGGCTGATGAATGAGGTTTTCAAGAATTTCTTGTGAACGTTTGTGATTGTATATCTTGATGAGATAATAATCTACAGTAAGACAAAGGAAGAACATCTAATGCATATTAGACAAGTGTTATAGAGGTTGAAAAAGGAAAATTTGTTGATAAATTTTAAGATATATTCCTTTATGAAAGAAGAGATTGTGTATCTTGGTTTTGTGATTTTTTCTAATGGTTTGAAGATGGATCCTAAGAAAATGAAAGCTATTCTTGAAGGGCTTATACCTAAGAGTGTTGGATAAGTTAGAACATTTCATGGATTGGCAAGTTTCTATAGGAAGTTTATCATAAATTTCAGTACAATGTGTAATGCTATGACAGAGACTATGAGAGATGATAAAAAGGAATTTAGACGGACACATGGAGAAAATAAAAGATTTGAAACATTGAAGGAAAGGTTGTAGAATCATCTATGCTTTCTAGCCCTAATTTTACTAAAGTTTTTCAAGTTAATGACTTTTTACAATGAGAAGTAGAATGATGCTAAGAAGAAATATTGACTTTATGACTAGGAATTCTATGTTATTATTAAATCTTTAAAGAAATGGAGAAATTACTTGATGCCTAGAGATTTTTTTTTGTGCACTAATCATAAAGCCTAAAATATTTTAGAAGTCATAATAAGATGAACTAGAGATGTATGAAATGGGTTGAGAACATGCAAAAAAAATCTTTTGTATTCAAACAAAAAAGTGGACAATCTAATAGAGTTGTTAATGCCTTGAGTAGGAGAAGAATCTTGTTGCACATATAAGAGTTGAAGTACTTGGTTTTGATTATATAAAGAACTTGTATGAAATAGGTCTTGATTTTGAAGAACCTTGTAAAGCTTGTGAGAACATTGTGACTTATGAACAAGATAAGTGTGTTGATTATTTTATTCATGATGCCATGTTGTTTAAAGGAATTTAGTCTTGTATACTTAGAGGATCTATGAGGGGGAAAGCCACTAAAGAGAAACATAGTGCTGGATTTATAGGACATTTTGGGATTGATAAGATAATCAAGTTGATTTTAGAGAGATGCTTTTGGCTAGACAACATAAGGATGTTCAAAATATTGTGAGAAGTTGCAGAAATTGTCAAGTTGCTAAAGGAACTACTCATAATGTTGGATTGTATATACCTTTTCATGTTCCTTGTAAACCTTGGGAAGATATTAGTATGGAATTTGTTTTGGGATTACCTAGAACTCAAAGATACAATGCTTCTATCTATATAACAGTTGACAAAAATTCTAAGATGATGTTAAGAATACTAACCAGATAACCTACAAGTCTGATAGTATAGACTGTACTTCCTCTTTAATGGTAATATATCTCTAAAATTGGCATTATATAATATGTATCTCTCTTCTATAGGAGCCGAAGACTTCTAATAAAACAATAGTTTGATGCTTGACTAAACTAACACAATAGTTAGTTAGGCATTATTAATTTTTTTTTCCAAATCACCGACTTTGAAAGAGTTTAGTTAGTGCTGATTTAGGAAAGGTTATGTCCCTTTAAGGGACATACCCTTTAGGAAGGATATATAGGTAGGTTTTAGATTCAGATTAAAGGACACACAACAATAACAAAGTCTGCTCCTCTAAGCATTTATATCTTGTGAGTTATATCTGAGATACTCTTTCACAATACAAGGTTGAATATTCAGTATTGGATCTACATCAAAATAAGCACTAACTTCATCAATATTCAAAACTCTTAGAAGACCATTCTCAGCATATAAGAGTGGATTAAAAGTATGATTCAGAGATAAGAAATTTTCAACAAAAATTACATGGTATAAGAGAAACGTTATTGAACCTAGGCTTTACAAAAAAAATTAGTTATTAGATTTTGTATACATCGAGCAACAACTCCTATCTTCTATGGCATACACAATCAGACCCAAGGATAGGTTTAATGGGAAGGAACATTTTGAGGCTTGGAAATTCAAAATCATGATGATTCTTGAAGAGAACGAAGTAAAAAAAATTGTTGATGGAGCATCTGAACAACCTCTAGTTGAACCTCACAAATCAATTTGGAGTAGAGGAAATAGAAAATCTATTCAAATCATCTTGGATGGAGTAAAAAATGATATTGTACCTATGATTACAAAACATCAAATTGCCTTTGATATGATGAATGCATTACGAAATGGATATGAAGTAAACAATGCAATAAGAGTTTTCACACTAAAAAGTCAATTGAATCACATTCAGATAAAGAAAGGAGAATAGATAAATTCTTACTTCCTAAGAGTTACCAGCATTTGAGATGAAATATCAAGCATAGGAACCGCCATTAGTGACACAGAATTAATATTTATGGCTATACATGGGTTGCCAGATTCATGGGAGACATTTGCACAAGGAATAAGTGCCAGAGATAATCTTCCAGACTTTAATAGATTCAAGAATGATTGTATTCAAGAGGAATCATGAAAGCTAAAGAAAGGAGGGAAACCAAAAGTAGAAGATGAAGAACTTCACATTCTTAATACAAACTCATATAAGGGCAAGAAGAAGCATTTCAAAAAGAAAAAGGGAAATCAAAAGAATGGAAAACCCAAGAAAGATCTATCTAAAATAAAGTGTTTCAAATATGAAAAATTTGGACACTATAAATATAATTATTCTAAAAATTTCAAACAACAAACAAATTGTACAAATGTTATTAGAGAAGAAGACACTTATGATCCTAAGAATCATGTTTTGTATTCCTCTCTATCAAATGAAATCTCAAATAAAGCATGGGTAATCGATAGTAGATCTTCTAGATATATAACAGGATACAAAGAAACTCTAGATTCTTTATTAGAGAAGGCTAATGGTGAAGTTACCATTGGTGATAACTTAGCACACTTTGTTGAAGGACTTGGAAATTATACTTTGAAACTAAAATTAGGAAATACTCTTCTTCTTAAAGGTGTACTCTATGTACTTGGAATTAAAAGAAACCTAATCTCAATTATAGTACTTGAAGATGATGGACACAATGTTGCATTTGTGGATGGCAAAGTATTAACTTGGGCTAAGAACTCCTCCATCAAGAAAGAAAAGTTAATTGGTCAAAGAAAAGGATATTTGTATGAATTGAATATAGAATCTAGTTGATCCATTCAAGCCCTAGTCCACGAAGCTATGGATACAAATGAAATATGGCACAGAAGATTAGGGCATCTAAATTTCAAAACTTTATCAACTATGGAGAAGATGGTTATTGGATTACCCAAATTAAATAAAGACCACCCTAGTATTTGCAAAGGGTGTGCTCTGGGTAAGAACACTAGAAGTCCCTTTCATGAAAGTACTAGAAAAACAAATAATGCACTAGAATTAATTCATTTAGATTTATGTGGACCAATTTATGTTCGTTCTCTTGGAGGATTTTGGTATTATATCTTGTTCATAGATGACTTCTCTAGGAAAGCATGGATTTATTTTTTTTAATGCAAGGAATCAAAAGAAATCCTAAAAAGATTTAAAGAATTCAAAATGTTAACTGAAAAAAATTTAGGCATAAAATTAAAACCCTTAGAACTAACAACGAAGGAGAATATACCTCAAATCTACTTAAAAGATTTTTTAGAGAATCAGGGATTAAGAGGGAGTACACTATTCCTTATAACCCAGAGCAAAATGGGGTAGCAGAAAGAAATAATATGACTATTATAGAAACTGCTAGAGCTATGATTTTTTACCAAAATCTAGAATAATATCTTTGGGCAGAAGCCTCTTGTACTACTGTATATATTCAAAATAGAAGCCCTCACTCCTATCTTAAAGATAAAACCCTTGAAGAAGTATCTACTAAAGTAAAACTCAATATAAGTCATCTTAGAATATTTGAGTGTTCTCTACATATCCATCTTCCAAAACAAAAAAAAGAACCAATTTAGAACCCTCTGGGAGGAAAGTTATTTTTGTAGGGTATAGTGAAACATCTAAGACATATAGGATTTTCATACTTGGACAAAAAAATATTGAACTTAGCAGAGATGTAATCTTTGAAGAAGATCTTGCATTCAAAAGAGCCATAAGTTCTGATGAACCTTCTCCTTTATCTAGTTCTTAGAGAAATAGTGAATCTGGGTCCCAGAGGGAGAACTTAGAAGAAATCAAAGATGAAATTCAAAATTTTAACCTTGAAGAAAATTCAAAGAAAAAACCACTTTGGGCCATTAAAATAGTTGAAGTAGCTCAAGACTTTGTTGCACCTTCTAAAAAAGTCAGAGAAAGGAAAACACCTAAAAGATTCTCTGGTTATACAACAAACATGAGTGATTTATCCAAAATAGAGCCAACCAATCCATTTGATGCTATTGAACATTTAGCTTGGAAAGAAGCTATGACAAAAGAATACCAATCTATCATGAAAAATGATGTTTGGGAAATTGTTCCAAGACCTAAAGGAAAATCTGTTGTTTCTTCCAAGTGGATATTTAAAATAAAGCATGTTGCTAATGGTAGTATTGAGAAGTATAAAGCCAGATTTGTAGCCAAAGGATTTTCTTAGAAAGAAGGGATTGATTATGAAGAAACCTTTGCCCATGTTGCCAAATATACCTCCGTAGGAGCAGTCTTAGAAATTGCCACATCAAAGGTATGGAAGGTACATCAAATGGATGTGAAAACAACATTCTTAAATGGAAATATTTTTCGAAGAAGTATATCTAAAGCCACCTGAAGGATTTGAAACTCATGATCCTAATGCTTTTGTTTGTTGATCCGGTGGATAATTTCAGTGAAAATTGAAGTGTCTTCAAATCTCCAAATTTTTACATCATCAAAAATATCTCAGCGTCTTGATTCCAATGCAACTTGAACGGAACAAAAAGGAGTCTTTTTGTGCAAGTTATGCTCTGTCAAAGTTTTGGTCAACAGGTAGACTAGAGGGATAGATAAGGGGTGAAATCAAACCACCTCAAAAGTGGTCAACAATGGGTTTCAAATCAAAGATCTCGTCACAAGCTTTTCGACAATGTTCATTTCATCAAAAACAAACTTCATATGTGAAAGTTATGCTTGTTTGAAGATGGAGGCAAAAATTTTTAAATGGTGACATCATCATTTGACATGTGGCATTTACACAAGTAGATTGAAGACTTGGATTGGTGAGGGTCAAACCCCCAACCACCCTTTTTCCAAAATAAGGCATGGTCATTGAGTCACATGGAGTGTTTATGATGTAGTTGTCAAATATTCTATTTAAACTATTAATGTCGCCAAAGCCATTTGAAAAGATGCATAGGTGGGAGTTGAACCCTTGAACTGGCTGCCCCGAAAATAGCTATGTGCCAATGCACCACTGATGTGGCTTGTTAAATGCATGGCAGATGTGTTATTTAACCTATAACCAAATGTCGTACCCACCTTAAAATAGCCTTTTTGGTTAATTATTTAACCACCAAAATTGTATAAATGCCAAAATGTAAAAATGGCAAAGGATATTTTCGAGGGAGGGTGTTTTGTTTTATTCCCTATTATTAAATTAATTGGTTTTGAGCCAATTTAAGTAAATTATTTTGTATAAAAAGGGGGGTAGGATGTCATTTGGGGGCAACAAGAAATTAAGGGAGACTTGAGAGAAATTGCTCTTGTTGAAGTTTTTAAAGGAATAGGGAGATTTTTCTAGGAGATTTTTTGAATCCATTTTCGTACTTCAGAGTATTGTTATGCTATTGAAGTGCTAGAAGAAATGGTCTTCTTTGGTGCATATTTGTAATTGATTTTAAGAGATTAATCAGATCGATCGTACTCTATTGGAGCCGACCCGGAGACGTAGTCACGTTTGTGGTGAACTCTGAAATCAAACTTTGTTTGCACTTTCTATCTTCTTCTCTCTCTCAATTCTATTTATTTCACCTCAAGCTTTTGAGTTTGTGATGCTTAATTTCATTTATGTTAAATGTATTAAGACTTTTGCTAATTTGATTTTATTTAAGCATTCAATACTGCAATTAGTCTAGATCCGTCCATCAGATCATTTGTAGGCTCAAGAAAGCTCTCTATGGGCTTAAACAAGCTCCTAGGGCCTAGTATGAAAGAATTGATAAGTATCTCACTAGCTTAGGATTCTCCAAGAATGAAGCTTATCTAAATTTATATTATAAAAGAGATAAAGATGATATCGTAATTTTGATACTGTATGTCGATGATTTACTAATAACAGGTGATGATCATCTCATAGATCAGTGCAAGCAAGATCTAACTAGATAATTCAAAATGAAAGATTTGGGACTCCTTCATTACTTCCTAGGACTGGAAGTATGACCAAATTTTGATAGTATCATACTTAATTAAGGAAAGTACACATTAGATATTTTGAAGAGATTTGGAATGTGGAATTGCAAACCTATGTCTTCGCCAATGGAGACTAATCTACATAAACCTAAGGAAGCAACAATAGAGTCACCTTCCATAGATTCTACTCTCTGCAGAAAAATGATTGGGTCCCTTATGTACTTAGTAAATTCAAGGCTAGATATTTTCTATGCAGTTAATGCCTTAAGTTAGGTTATGTGTGAACTGAAGGAGATTCACCTAGTTGTAGTTAAACACATAATGAGATACCTACAAGGCACTCTTAATTTTGGAGTCAATATGAGAAAGTTGCTTTAGACTTGCATGGATTCACTGACTCATATTAGGGTGGAAGTGTTAAAGATAGAAAAAGTACTTCAGGATATTGTTTTAGTTTAGGATCAGCTATGATATGTTGGATTTGTAGAAAGCAATCTTCAGTAGCTCAGAGCTCTATAGAAGTCGAATACATTGTAGCAGTGATGGCCTCTCAAGAATCAATCTGGCTAAGGAAGTTACTTGTGGGATTATATGGGCAAGCCATGAATCCTACGATTATTCATTGTGATAATCAAAGTTCCATCAAGCTCTTAGTGAATCTAGTTTTCCATGACAGGTCCAAGCATATTGAAATTCCTTACCATTATGTAAGAGATATGGTAGACAGGAATTTTATAAAATTGGAATACATTTGCACTACAGATTAGATAGTAGACATACTCGCCAAACCTCTATCTAGAGTGAAGATAGAACATTTTAGGAGGAGACTTGGTATGGTTGAGTTGTAATATATTTGTACTCTTTTGATTAGTAATAAAATAATTTTATTTTGTCAGACTATTGACTATTATGGGCTCCACCATGTGTAATCATTATTTAAAGAGGTGGCAATCTCTAAAATAATGAACACTTGTATAAAAGGCATTATGAGAGATGACGATCTCTTAGATAATGTACTAAATAGTAGATTTTACTATAAGATCTAGATGAGTTTTAGATCATATTGTGATGTTGACATTACTATGTTCATGGGTCACAAATTGGATAAAGGAAGAATGTTAGTATTCTCTAGGTTTATCCTATATTCTAGTAGATCTTAAAACTTAGGATCTTATTGTGATATGGAAGTACCAGTTTCTATGAAATCAAAACTTGGATAAATGAAGAGATTATTCTTTAGATTTATCATATATAATATCACTAGGCAATAATTTGTCATATCATAGGTTTAGTAATATGACCTTGTATCATGTTTTCTATGATACCACATACCTGGAAGAGATAGACAGATATAGAGTATTAATTCTTTCTTATTCATTTGTATTGATGTTGCTAGATATAATGTCTCTCTGTAGGATTACCAGGTTAAGAGGGAGTGTTAAGAATACTAACCAGATAACCTATAGGTCTGATAGTACAGACTATACTTCCTCTTTAATGGTAATATATCTCTACAATTGGATATATATATATATATATATATATATATATATATATATATATATATATATATATATATATATATATATATATATATATATATATATATATATATATATATATATATATATATATATATATCTTCTATAGGAGTTGGCGACTTCTAATAAAACAATAGTTTGATACTTGACTAAACTAACACAATAGTTAGTTAGGCATTATTAATTTTGTTTTCCATATCACCAATTTAGGAAGAGTTTACTTAGTGTTGATTTAGGAATGGTTATGTCCCTTTAAGGGACATACCATTTAGGAAGGATATATAGGTAGGTTTTAGATGCAAATTAAAGGACCCACAACAATAACAAAGTTTGCTTCTCTAGGCAGTTATATCCTATGATTTATATCTGAGATACTCCCTCACAATACAAGGTTGAATATTCAGTATTGGATCTGCATCAAAATAAGCACTAACTTCATCAATATTTAGAACTCTTAGAAGACCATTCTTAGCATATAAGACTAGATTAAAAGTCTAATTCAAAGATAATAAATTTGCAAAAAAAATTACAGATGACACATTCATACCTTGCAATAAGATATCAGATGCAATACACATAACAGAGTTTTTTTTAGAGAAATTGTGAGATTACATGGGTTTCCTTAAACTATTGTTTTAGATAGAATTACTAAGTTTACTGGTTACTTTTGAAGAACCCTTTGGAAGAAGTTAGATATTGATCTTAAGTTTAGTTCTAAATTTCATCCACATGCAAATTGACAAACTGAGGTTGTGAACAGAAGTTTGGGTAACTTGTTAAGATGTTTGATTTGTGAAATAAACCTATTAATTGAGACTTGGCCTTGGCACAAGTTGAATTTTCATATAATATTTTAGCGAACATAAGTACTAAGAAGACACTTTTTGAGATTGTTAATGGAATGCATCCTAGAGGAACTATAAAATTGAGGAACTTGAATAATGATATGAGACATAATGTTGATGCTAAGGAATTTAATTGAGGACTTTATGAAGAATTTTCAAGATGAAGTAAGGAGTATTATAAATAACAATAATCATGAGTATAAGGAGAGAGAAGATAAGAAGAGATAAAATAAGAAGAGAAGACATAAGACTTGTGAGGTTGGAGATGAAGTGATGGTACATTTGAAAAAGAACAAATTTTTTGTTGGTACTTATAGAAAGATGAAGATGAAGAAGTTGGTTCCTTGTAAAATTTTGAAGAAACATGACAATGGGAATGCCTTTGAAGTTGACTTTCCAGATGACATGGATATTTCACTAGTTTTCAATATTTCAAGCATTCATGAGTACTATGAATCTAATGAAGATGCACCTGATAAACTTAATTATCCTAAGAAGAAGACAGAGGGAATTGACAAAATTTTGGATACTAGAGTTAGTCAAAGAACCCATGGAAAAGACTACAAAGAGTATTTAGTGAAATGGAAGAATACACCAATGGAAGATAATTCTTGGATCTCAGATGATGAGTTAGATCTTTATGATATTTATCATAACATTAGGGCTTCCTGATGTGGACATTAGTCCTTATTTACCCCAAGTGTCTGATGCGAGAGCATCTTGGGTAATTTGGCAACATTGCATCAACTAAAAAGATTTCCTTTTAGTTCTTCTTATCTTTTGTTTGAGGGATGGCCTTTTTTGTTCAAGAATTCTCTTTACATGTAGTTAGCTCCTTAATGAGGGCTTATCATGGAACATGTATCCAAACCCACAAAAACTAATTTAGTCATTTGCTAGAGTTATCATTTATGCTTTCTCATGGCATATTCTTTCCAAGCAACTTGAGTAACATGTTGTTTTGGCTTCGGCAAGGTTTCATGTGGTACCAAGGTTTTTTTTGGCTTTAGGGTTTTCTTCTTGGATAACATGTGGAACTATCTTTATCCCCACTAATTTTCTTTTTTGTAAGGTAGTTGAATTATCCTTTGGAGAAGGACCTATATTTTGTAATAATTTGCCTGATGAGATGAATTTTTGTCTTGCTGGCTATATATTTTGAGATCTTCAATTAGGATAGGTAGAATGAAGTTAGATGGAAGGAAAATAATAAGATTTAGCTTTGTAAGTTTGAGCTTCTAAACTCACAGATTGTATCTTGGATGCTTATAGCTACAATAGGTAAGCCTTATGCATGGCATGTTAATGGAAGATTGTCTCACATATCTACATTGTAATTCTCTATAATTTCTTGTGGTCTCTCCTATAATTTGACTTCCCTGTATAACTATTAGTGATGGTAGCTTATGATCCCCTCCTTTGGGCTTCCTAGCCTTGCATCAATAGCCAAATATGTATTCAATGTTTTCCTAAATTCAATAGCATAATCAATTTTGGCCCTTCCCATCAAATTTGTATCATCCACAAAAAATTATAAGTGAGAATAGGAAGAAAAAAAATTTATTGTTGAGATCTAGCCTCAAATCAATCCTTGTTTGACCTTGAACTTAATGACTCTACCAAGTTCCTTAGCCATGATGATAAATAAATAAGGGGATATAAGGTCTCCATACCAAAGACCTCTAGAAAAACTCAATAAATCATAAGGTTATTCATTAACCAAGACCAACTAAGATATGGGTATGTGCTCCAAGTTGTGGTGCCAAAAACATGACAATTAAAGTTTTTTTTTTTAATTTTCCAAAGCGCATATGTGCTATAGCACGCACGTGCTTTGGAAAACTAAAAAAAATTATATATGGGCTTCAAACCCATGGCCCATTTTATTGTTTTTGGGTTTTACATTGTTTCTCCTCAACAGTGGGCACATGGATTGAAAACATTGAATAATTTTGTCACCCACCTCCTCAAAATGCCTCCTCGTCATCGAAGATCAAGATCAAGATCATGTAGTATGTTTTCTACTCTTGTTTTTGCATTGTTTTATATGTTTTTGCATTGTTTTGTAGGTTTTTACATTGTTTTGTAGGTTTTTTCAATTTTTCTTTAAATTTGTTTATTTATTTAGATTGCAGTTGGTTTCTTATTAGGAAATGTGAATAATGAACTATCAAATCCCTAGCCAAATCAACAAAATCAAAATGAAAACCCTCCACAAGATCCAAATCAAAACCCTCCATAAGATGAAAATCAAACCCTCTACAAGAAGAGCAAGAAATTCCAAAACCTCCACTGATTGGAAGACCTCCTCCTAGCACCCAAGACAACATAATGAATGAAATAGAAAGAGGTAAAAATGAATTAGAAGCACTCATTGGTAGGTTGAAAGCTTGTGGACAAACCAATCCGATGAGAGCACAATTGGCATTCTCCCTTGAGTCCATTATGACCCAAGTAGCTTTTGCTAGTGGTCAGTTGGTTATTTGGCATGTTAAGAGGGATGAACAAACAAGATATTATGCAAACAAATTATTATATCAAGATGTAAAAAAAATGGAAATAGAAAAAGGTAGCATTTGTGCATTGTTTAAAAAACATGGAGAACAAGATACTATTTAACATACAAAAAAAAGGTTCCCCATTCATTGGTGCATACATGATGGTATTAGAAATAACATTTGGGATAGATGTTGGATGGTCTTTGATGCCCCTCCTTGCAATAATCACAAATTTTTAATGTATTTCTTAAAGAAATTGTATTGTGAATTTGTCCTTAGGGAGATCCCAAATTAATTTGATATATTATAATCTTAGGGTAGAGGTGTGGGGTCATCATTTGAGAGGCCAGGGGCACATTATGACCCTAATGTAGTTAGGGCACCTATTGTCAAGCAATAGGGTGAGCATGTGATTATTCCTTCAGTTGTGAAGGAACATGTAGAGACCAACACTCTAGGGACTATCAATGCTTTGATGTAGACCCTCATTCATTGCACCATTCCATTAGTTGAGGAGGAGACTTATGTGTGTCGTGGTCACATATGCACATCGTGTTGATCCTTATGAACATTTGGTAGTCATGTTGGACACAATATGGATGATGGGCTAGTCACTGATGAGTTCCTGAGTGACACATTTGGCATTGACACAGGTAAATTACAATTATAATAAACTAATTTGATCACATTTTGTATGTATAGTGAATGACTAATTAATTACCATTTATTGACATTGTTCAAAATTTAGGGTAAGAGTGTTGCTAGCCCTAGTATAGATGCCTCGACCCCATTTTTTGTCTTGTCAACAAGGCAAGAGGTATTTATCTGTTAGTAAACAGTTTTCCTCATAAATGTTCATATGTAAAAATAGAGAAAATCATTGTAAACTAACAAATGAATTCCTATAGAAGAGACTCAGGAATTCTCTACTTAATGTTTCTTCACTAAAAATTGGCACAGCTACCTTTATTATAATATGAATTTTTGATCTAATAAACTCAACAAAATGACCTTTTTAGAAAAACGATCTGCTGAAAGTGTTGAATCAACTTATTTTATCTCATCAATACAAAATAAACTTTAATGCAAAAGAACCACTCAATTTTAATTATCAAGATGATCCACATATTTGAAAATTAAAACCATCAAGTAGGCAAAATTAATAAAACTAACTTCTCACAGCATCCCAAGTCTTGAACCGACAATTTCAAAACAAATAACAGACAGAGCTAAAAGCTTAAATAGTATCTTTAGAAATATTGATTTAAATAGGCAAATAATAGTATCTACTTACAAAGCTTTTAACCATAAATCAAACTGTAGAGTTTCATTATATCTACAGAAATTCAGAAATGCTACTTCTAACTTGGAATAAAATCACAAACAAAACTAGTTTTGTCTATCAATCTACTGGAGAATTCTAACCCCTCTACCATACTAATTATTACATATATATAGGCATGGGGCTAGACTATCGCCAAAATTACCCCACTAGGAGTTAATTGTCTTTTGCTAAAGTAGTTGCTAACTGAAATGTAAGAAAAATGAAACTAGGAAAAGAAAATATAACTAAGTGATTAAGTGTAACCGCTTGTCTAGATCAGGTAGCACTGTCTCTAATTTCCATGCCTTTCACCATCTTCCACATTTCATAGGCAGTCAAAAAGGCTGAGATAATGGATTGATGCGGCAAACCAATATAGGTGAACCTTTGCTTCCAGATTTCTTTCATCTTCTTTAGTTCAACAACCTTTTCTTCATGCATTTCCAAGTGTTTTAGATTGATGATTAAGATAGCCTCAGTATGCACCATGTTAGAAAAGTCTTTCTTAGCTGGTGCCTTTTTTTCTTTCCATTCTTGGAACTTCTTTTGAACCTCTTTGATTATTTCATTTGATTGGGCAACAGAGTCATCTTCTTTTCCCATGAACTGTTTGGCAAACCACTTAAGATCATTTTGAATAATCTGGTGTATAACCTTAAGCTCTTGCAATGCTTCTTTTATTTTAGTTACTCCTTGTGTCAATGCTTCATTCCTCCATTCGATGCAGTCTTTGATGACATACATGGCCTTTTTGTCTAGACCAGCTATGGGGCATTCAGCCTGGAATTTCTGTAGGCCATGTTCTTGCACATCTTCCAACCAAATCACCACCTTTGCCTAGTTATTTTTCTCTTTTTCATATCCTTCACTGCTTGAATCCACCTTTTTAGTAATGTTTGATATTTCCTTTTAGGCATGATCCAAGTGACCTATGTGTTTTACGATATCATGTAGAATATCCTAAACCCATTCACTAGCTACTTTAGCTACCGCTTTGCACTTATGTAGATTCTCCAATAATTGTTGATTGGTCGTAGAGGACACATCAACAATAGCTAACATCTCATGGATTGGCTTTGCTTTAGGGTGCAAGATAGCATTGATATATTGCACCATGTTTTTTATTGTTTCCTTCATTTCCTACTTATCCTGTCCATCTTTCCATACTCTATGTGTGATCTTTTTATTAGATACTTCAAAGGATTCCATGTTTACTTCACGGTTCCCTTTTCCCAAATCAACCTTTGTTATCTGGTAGTCTTGAGGAATAACATAATCATGAGAGCTTCCATCTGGTGGTGTAGCTATCTCTGCTGCCCATCATCCTGAATTCTTATCAAAATTGATTCTTGCCTCAGTTCTTTCTTTCTTTACTTTAGGTGTCTTACCAAGACACTTACTAACCAAATTGTCAATAGACATGGATATTGGGACTATGCTCCTTTTCTTCTCCATTGATGTCATTAGCCATTTAGGCATAGCCTGATCTTTTACGGTAGCAGGGGAGCATTTGACCAAGGAGAGACTACTCTCCTGGCCTTCGGTAGTTACTGGAAAATTTTGGGATTTAGGTACATTATCTGCCATAGGTGAGTCTTCTACTACCTCTAGGTCCATGGTTATGGTGTTCTTACTTTTGATGACTGATGCCTTCTTTGTGCTTGAACAGTTTATCTTCTTGCCCTTTGGAGTTGCCTCTTGAACTTGAAATTGAAGTGTTTCAGGAATTGCTTCAACTTCAACTTCAACTTCAACTGGACCTACAACAAAATTAGGAACACCTCGATTAGTTTTCTTTTTGGTAGTCCTTTCATCTTTTCTTTTTGAAAACTTCCCAAAAAGGTCTGGAGTAGCCATGGCCTTTAACTTTATCCACTTGGCAGTTCTAGCTATTACATCTTTAGTACAGGCATAGACATCATTTTCTTCCCTATTTTCCCAGTCAATTTTAGGGATGGGCATGCATTCAATCAGGTCAATATAAAACTGATCAAGCACTTCTTCAGAATCATCATCCTTTAATCCATAAGTATCCAACTCTACATTAAACATAGTGATCTATTTAATGGTTAATCGTGACCACAGTCTTTTCCTTACTTCAAATTCATTAGGGCAGTTTGCCCAAAAATCTTCTAATTGTGGGGAATGAATCAAGGATACTACATTCTTAACATTGTTTCTGACAAAGCTAGTATAGTCAAAATCTAACTGAGAAATGAAAGGCTTAAAGCATAAGCGGGTTAACGATTTTGCTGAAAATATGGCTTCTTTCAGACTGGGGCATCTATAGTGTCCAATCTTAATTGGGAAGAATACTGAAGAAGATCTTTTTGAAATATGAAAAGACTCAATCACATAAAAAAATTTCCTACACATCTTAGATAACACAGTAGAGTCTGAACAATAACATGGTAGCTTTAAAGGTTCCTCAGAAAAACTACCCACTCTGATATATGTGAATCTGGGGAACTGAATGTAATAGCAACCATAGATTTGCACAACCTACATAGCTTCTTCTAACATCCTATCATTCTCCCAACCTTGGAGTTCAAATACCAATTTCCCTATAAAGACATCATTTACCTGTTTAAACTTTTTGCATAATGTATTCTCTTGAGGATCACCGTAATATTGGTAGATGGGCATGTCCTCAACCCAAGGTGCATGTGGAAGATAGTCTCATTCTTTAGATGCCACTAGGATGTAAATTAGATAAGAAGATAGTAAAATGGACCACAATTGTTAATAGTTATTAAACCCCTATGCAGGTTTCCTGCTATCAAGTCAGACCAATCAATGAATTGAACCCCTTCAATGATCTTTTGTATGAAAAAGTACATCCATGACTCCTAGTGGAATGCATGATCATTTCCCTTAACCCTATTCAACAAAAGAACACTATCTACAATTTCTTTTATAAAATGCTCAATAGTTAATGGCTTAGGCAGTCTAGAACCTCCCTCTGCTAGTTTCAAAAGCCAAGACTGAGCCATCTTGTTGTCATAGCTATTTTTTCTTTCAACGTACAGGCACTCAACTTCTTTGAATGTCCATGGTTTGTAGGGTTCCTTGTGAGGAATCCTAAAGGCCAAATGGACACTGGTTCTATTGATTCTAACAATCACCTCCCCTGAGGCTTTCTTAATGCACCCAAAAATAGGGTCATATTGGCTTGCACATTCAAGGATGAGTTCAGGGTATGTGATAGCAGCGGGAAAAGTAGCGGCTTCTAATAATCCACTATCAACTAGGCTCTAGTAAATAGGACTTTATTGGGTATTCTTGGCTCATTCAATCACCTTAGATAAATTTTTATTTACCAAAAACATGTCACAAATTTTAGGCAGTGAACTGAGCAAAGATGGCTTCTCTAACTTAGGCAATTTTGGGCAGAAAAGAGTCATGATTGCTAATAAAGACAGGTTTACAAGATATGGCTTGAAATATCTCAAAAAAAAGCAAACACAATTTGAAATGCAAAGGGTTATGGAAATGCACTTACAGTTTGACTGAGATAGAGCCTGCAATCGCCCTTCTTACTCGATAATGCTAGACTTTCTTTAGAGAAAGTGGAATGAGTGGGAAAGGGCTAAAATGAATGTATTTAAGGAATGATTTGTGTGGGAGATCACAGGATAGATTTGGCAAGTAAGTGCAATAATTACTCATTCATGTGGCATGAATTGGAAAAGACACCATGTGTGCTTTGTTTTAAATACTCCATCAAATCTGCACATATGCTATTATGTTAAGTGATCATGACATGACAATTTTATCCCTCAATCAAATCTTGTCATAGCCAAACATGTACTACCTTAAATCCTTCCATTCATAACTTCACATGTCTTGGGAAATGCTATACTGGGACCCACCTTGATTTGGTTCGAAGATTTGAAACCTGCATAGAACTTTCGTTAGTGTGCAACATCGACACTGAAGTTGAAGTTGAAGATTTGGGTGACCGGGTTTCAACTTCAACTTTGACTTTACTAAGACCAACTCGGGGAAAGAAATCAAACTTGACACATGGAGACTAAGATAGACCTGACCTTGAAGTTGAAGGAAACTAAAACTTCAACTTCAACTTCAAGAAAGGAAAACTTAGGACTGAAACATACTAAAGTGCGAGAAAAATATAAGCACTAATAGTATCAATTTAATCATTTAAATTAGTACATATTTTTATTAAGTAATCATATGAAGGATTGATAAAAAAAAGTATGCATGTGCATCATTTCTCTACTGGACCATTGACATTCACAAGGGACTCTAAGCCTAGGCATGATACAAGCTTCGTATAGGTACATTTGTGTCATGTTAATTTAATTCATTTGATTATATTCATTTCATGTTTCATGCTACATGTAAATTTTATTATATGACATGCAACTATTGACATTTGAGACTCCTCATCTTTGCCAGTTCATCAATCATGGAGTTGCTGCAGCGATGACTAGTTCAGAGCCATTGACTGAGGTATGAAAGAATTTTCTTGGTTTTAGTTGTTGTTTATAATAGTTATTATTGAAATTTCAAATGTTATTTTTAAATGATTATACTGATTGAATTTTTGTAGGTCCTTATTACACCCAATCACCTATGAGCCATTGAGGTGGATGTACATAGTGACTATTTGATGGCGGTAAGAAAATAATTAATTTTGTGTGTACATTTATTTGATTTCAATACATAATAATTATTGATTCATATCTACTTTGTTTGTATCAGCTTGAGTTAGAAAAGAGCCTAAACAAGAGGACGAGTGAGCGTGTGAGGAAGACCCCATCATCTCCATTATCTCCCTCCACACAATGATCAAAGACCTCTAGGGATTTGTTTCCTTCCCCTCGTGGGTAGGAGAAGATATAGTTGATAGACACACATGTTTAGGCATTAGTCAACATATATGTTGGATTTTATGTTAGTGGACATATTCAATATATATTTGATGTATATATGGCATTTTATATTTGATGTATGACATATATTTGATGCATGACATTATTAGACTTATGACATCATTGGTTATAATAATATATTATATGTTTTTTCATGTATGACATTATTGGTTATCGTAATATATTATATGTTCGTTCATGTATGACATTATTGGTTATCATAATATATTATATATTTGTTCATTCATGACATTATTGGTTATCATAATATATATCTTGTTTTTCTTGTTTACATTTTAAGTACATTGAACATGTATTCATTTAAATGTAATTTGCATCTAAAATCATGCAGAATGCTCACACCAAAGGCTAGTGGATTCCTAGCAAGAACACTTTTAAGGCAAACTACCTTTCCCACCTTCCTAAGTGTCTTCAAAGACTCTTTCCAACTTGGTTACAACATTGAACAAATTTCTACCCAACTTCACAAAGCTACTTGATCACTTTCCCTATTCAAGACTTGGGAATCAATAAGGGAAAAATGAGCAAATTTGACAAATGGATCATAATCAACTTCTTGCTTCAAACTAACACCTTAGACACTTCAAAGAACACCTAATAACTATATCAAAAACTTTAGCTTGTCATCTATTCATCCTTCCAAGAGATTCTTCAACATCCTATGAGTGAAAATAATTTTCCAATATCTTATGACTATATTTTCTTTGCAACAACATGTAATTTTCGAATTTTTTGACAACTCTTCACAAAGGGAAGTGATTATGTTTCAAACCCATGAAATGGATATTAAGACAACCAAGAAGATCATTAACATATTCCACTAACTCCATTCAGTGGTAACATGCAGCTAAAGTGGTGTTTCATTGTGACAAAGTACGAGTTTGTTGTTCCAATTAGGAAGTAATGATATTTGACAATAACTCAATGATCCTATATACAAGTTTAACATCAGCAATGATTCCTTGCCATATAAAAAAAACTTAATAATTACCAATGCCTTATGCCTCCTCTAAATTCATAGAGGGTATTCTCATCATTTGACATCCATTCGAACTAATTACCAGTTGGTTTGATTGGTCACAAGGTTAATTTTAATGTTTTTTAAAAAATTGCTAAAATTGCCAAAAAGTTGTCAACAACTTTTATTGCAAAATGCAATTTTTGCACTAACTCTTCCTAGAACTTAACCAAATGGTTTTTGGTAACAAATAGGACCTATATAAGGTGTAATGACTCTCAAAACACTTATTGTTTCAACTTATTAACAAAAACAACCAAAAAAGAAAAATCATTAAGACTAAGCTAACTTGGGTTTATAGGTGACCTCAAGTCCCTTGACCTTACAAACAAGGATTACCTTACTACCATAAAAAAATAACATGTTCAAAATGAGGTGTATGATCACCTCTTTACCTTCTATCATGAGTCTCCATCATTGGATGAGATGACATATCCAGTTGCCACCATCAAAGATCATTTCCCTATGGCATTTAGTGACTCTTAGGACGATTCGGTCTGATGTGCTCGAGAATGTTTGAGTGCTCAATGGGATGGGAGGAACTTGGGGCCAATTTTTACCCAGCCACCCAGAGCTAATAGAATAGATAGTTTGATCCCACGATGAAAGGTGAGAGCGATTCAACAATTGGCAACTTTGTACTAGCCAACACTACAAGTTTCAGCATCACCTGAGATGGGGCCACAAAATCAAAATAGAATAAGATCTCCAAAAAGTGAGAGATTTTATTGTATGTCTCCATAACATAGTCCTCTAGCACATGGAATTGCATCCATACCTCACATGAGCTCTGAGAAATACACCATCAAAGATTGTTGCCCTATGGCATTTAGTGACTCTTAGGGATGATTTAGTTCATTGTGCACAAGAATGTTTGAACACACAACAAGATGGGAGGAGCTTGGGGCTAGGGTTTACCCAGCCACCTAGAGCTAACAAAATAGAACATTCGATCCCACGAGGAATGGTGAGGGAGATTAATAGTTGGCAACTTTGTACTGGCCAACACTACAAGTTTCAACATCACCTAAGATGGGGTCGCAAAATCAAAATAGAATAAGATCTCCAAAAAGAAAGAGAGATTATTGTAGGTCTCTGTAACATGGTCCTAAAGCACCTAGAATTGCATCCATACCTCACATGAGCTCCAAGATATGCCCTATCAAAGATCACTACCCTATGGCATTTAGTAACTCTTAGGGACAATTTAGTTTGGTGTACCTGAGAACATTTGAGTGCTCAATGGGATGGGAGAAGCCTGGGGCTAGGGATTACCTAGCTAATCAGAGCCAAAGGAATAGACGGTTTGATCCCATGATAGTTGGCAACTTTGTACTAGCCAACACTACAAGTTTCAGCATCACCTGAGATGGGGTCACAAAATCAAAATAGAATAAGATCTCCAAAAAAAGAGAGAATTTATTGTAGGTCTCTGCAACATGGTCGTATAGCACCTAGAATCACATCCATACCTTGCACAAGCTCTGAGATATGCTCCGTCAAAGATCACTTTCCTATGGCATTTAGTGACTCTTAGGGATGATTCGGTTCAGCGAGAATGTTTGAGCACTCAACAGGATAGGAGGAGCTTGGGGATAGGGTTTACCTAACCACCCAAAGCTAATAGAATAGATAGTTTGATCCCACAAGGAATAGTAAGGGAGATACGACAGTTGGCAACTTTGTACTAGCCAACACTACAAGTTTCAACATCACCCGAGATGGGGTCTCAAAATCAAAATAGAATAAGATCTCTGAAAAGAGAGATTTTATTGTAGGTCTCCAAAACATAGTCCTATAGCACATGCAATCACATCTAGTACCTCGCACGAGCTTCGAGATATGCCCCATCAAAGATCATTGCCCTATGGCATTTAGTGACTCTTAGAGATGATTCAATTCAATATGCCCAAGAATGTTCCAGCACTCAATAGTATAGGAGGAGCTTGGGGTTAAGGTTTACCTGACCACCCAAAAGCTAATAGAATAGATAGTTTGATCCCACAATGAAAGGTGAGAGAGATTTGATAGTTGGCAACTTTATACTGGCCAACACTACAAGTTTCAACATCACTTGAGATGAGGTTGCAAAATCAAAATGGAATAAGATCTCCAAAAAGTGAGAGAGGTTAGTGTAGGTCTCTACAACATAGTCCTATAGCACCTAGAATTGCATCCATACCTCACATGAGCTTTGAGGTATACCCCATCAAAGATCGTTGCCCTATGGCATTTAGTGACTCTTAGGGACAATTTGGTTCGGCATGCTCAAGACTGTTCGAGTGCTCAATGAGATGGGAGGAGCTTGGATCTAGGGTTTACTCAACCAACTAGAGCTAACATAATAGATAGTTTATCCCATGATGAATGGTGAGGGAGATTCGACAGTTGGCAACTTTGTACAGGCCAACATTACAAGTTTCAGCATCACCCAAGATGGGTCACAAAATCAAAATGGAATAAGATCTCCAAAAAGAGAGAGAGAGGTTATTGTAGCTCTCTATAAAATGGTTCTATAACACCTAAAATCACATCCATACCTTACATGAGCTCCAAGATATGACTCATCAAAGATCATTGCCCTATGGCATTTAGTGACTCTTAGCGACAATTCGATTCGGTGTACCCAAGAGCATTTGAGAGCTCAATGAGATGGGAGGAGCTTGGGGCTAGGGTTTACCCAACCACCCAGAGCTAATGGAATAGACAATTTGATCCCATGAGGAACGGTGATGGAGATTCGACAGTTGGCAAATTTATACTGGCCAATACTATAAGTTTTTGCATCACCCGAGATGGGGTCGCAAAATCAAAATAGAATAAGATCTCCAAAAATAAAGAGAGGTTATTGTAGGTCCTTAAAACATGGTCCTATAACACCTAGAATCATATTCATACCTTACACAAGCTCTGAGATATGCCTCGTCAAATACTATTGCCCTATGGCATTTAGCGACTCTTAGGGATGATTTGGTTTGGTGTGCCAAAGAACATTTAAGCACTCAATAGGATGGGAGGATCTTGGGACTAGGGTTTACCTAGCCATCTAGAGCTAATGGAATAGACAGTTTGATCCCACAAAGAATGGTGAGGGAGATTCTGGAGTTGGTAACTTTGTACTGGCCAACACTATAAGTTTCAGCATCACCCAAGATGGGGTCATAAAATCAAAATGAAATAAGTTCTCAAAAAAGAAAGAGAGGTTATTGTAGGTCTCCACAACATGGTCCTATAGCACCTAGGATCACATCCATACATCACACGAACTCTGAGATATTCCCATTCAAAAATTGTTTCCCTATGGCATTTAGTGACTCTTAGGGATGATTTGGTTTAGTGTGCGCGAGAACGTTTGAGTGCTCAATGAGATGGGAGGAGCTTGGGGCTAGGGTTTACCCAACCACCTAGAGCTAATGAAATAGACAATTCAATCCCATGAGGAATGGTGAGGGAGATTCGGTAGTTGGCAACTTTGTACTGGCCAACACTACAAGTTTCAGCATCACCTGAGATGGGGTTACTAAATCAAAATGGAATAATATCTCCAAAAAGTGAGAGAGATTATTGTAGGTCTCCAAAACATAGTCCTATAGCACCTACAATTGCATTCATACCTCTCATGAGCTCCAAGATATGCCTCATCAAAGATTGCTACCATATGGCATTTAGTGACTCTTAGGGATGATTTGGTTCAGTGTGCCCAAGAATGTTTGGGCACTCAATGGGATGGGAGGAGCTTGAGGCTAAGGTTTACTTGACCACTTGGAGCTAATAGAATAGACAGTTCAATCCCACGATGCATGGTGAGAGAGATATGAGCAAGATATGTATGCCTAGGCCTCTTTGTGCAAGATATGAGCAAAATTTGCTAATTAGGTGAAATTGGGTCTTTTTGAGTTTTTGGTCAAGATGGCCTAGTATTAGGTGTTTTTGGTTGTTTTTTAATAGTTTGGAACCTTTTCCAAGTCCTACAAGTGAAATCTAGTGACTACCTTTTTAATACAGTGACCAACAGTTGGCCTGATTCCCCATGCCTTCTCATTCCTATAGAGGAAAGCTTAATATATAGAGGAAGATATAGAAAACATTCTTAATAGAGAGATTAATCTTAGAGAAAAGGACATTTTAGAAGAAAATGGTTATCTTGGTTTCATCCAAGGTATTTCAATTACTTAGGATGAAGAGACAAAACCTACTACTATTGGGAAAGAGTGCACATATACACAGACACAAAATTTTCAAATAGAGAAGTAACAAGTGCTATAGAATTATCCACAGAGCAATGTGAAGTGAAACCTAAAATTAGCTCATTAGTAGGAAAAGAATTCGGTCATGCACTTCATTCTAGCACCACAGATGTTTCAATTAGAAATTCCTATTCATCAATTACTTTGCATTTACAGAACTTGGGAAGCTAGGATAGTCAAGTTGGGCATGTGATGGGGAAGCTTGGGATAGACTAGCTAATCTATGCTCCTAATCCTGAACTAGATCTAAGTGTTCTTCTAACACATCTATTGGTCTCTAGGATTCCTTCATAGTCAAGGATCCCCCAACCTACACAAACCTACCCACCAAGTCAAGAATTCAAACTCTAGCAACCAACTCTCTACAGGCTTATAAGGGTCATTTATAGTTTTTCAACAACACAAGCTCTAACAAGGATTGTGATGAGTTTTATAGAGGTTTTACAACCTATTCCACATGATCAAAGTGATAGTCAAGTTGGGTTGATACCTGATTGAATAGTTCCTTCATAAACAAGGCTACTAGAGGAGCCCCAATTAGGCCTCCTTGTAGATTTATGGGGCTTTTACCAAATTTTTCTTAAGGTTCCATAAAATTTGGTAATAAGAACAATTGTTTCCAACATAGATAACTTTAAGAAACCCCCTTTTAGAAAAAAGTATAAAATTTTGGCAGATTGAACATTATTTCAGGGGGAAAAAATTAATTTCTATTGGCGAATTTTTATTTTTAAGTATGATATTTTTAAATTTTATTGGAAATTATTTTTCAATCATATGAAAATTCTGTAGAATCTTGGAAAATCTTTCATTATTGATGAAAATAATGGAAAAAAGTACACATACCTAGAAATAATGATTATTATTATTATTATTATTATTATTATATGGAGCGTAATTAATTATCAAACTTTAAGGTTAAATTTAGCCCTTTTTTATCATTTAAGTTTCCCTCCAAATTATTGAATGGTGGTTTGGAGGAAGAACCCCTATTATTTTTAACTATTGGATGATCCTAAGTCAATGGCCTAAATCCTATTTGAAGCCAAACTTTTAAAAGCATACCAAGTTTTAAAGAAAGTTCCCAAAGTAAAGACACGTGTCCCCAATCAAATCTATTTCGCAGCAAAGTGAGAAAGGATTAAAAGTTTCATGAATATTTTTCATAATAGAGACACATGCCAAATCTACATACTTAATCTATAGTGTAGCTTAATTTTTTACCAAATATTGGTGAATATGACCATCAAATAAGACAACCCTTGAAAATTGTAGGTGAAAATATTTAATTTACTACGTAGAAAAATTAGATTCCATTGGAAAAGTCATCACCAAAATATAAATACTTTTGTATTACTATTGGCGATTAGCCTAAGCATGGGACCCGATTTCAATAAAGTGTTGGCCACATGGACACCCCAAAAGTGCAAACAAATAGCCAAATCTAGGGTCCCCAATGAGTGAAATTAGCCAATTGGCAAATATTAGCCACTACAGTTACCCTTGGTTTCCAATGACCAACCTAAAGGATTTTTGGGGTTTGAGCCACAAAAGTTGTACAACAATTATGCTAAAATTAAGGGTTTTAGAGGGTTTTGAGGGTTCCTTGATGTCCTCACTTTTTAAACACCTTTCCAAGCTTATAAAATCTTCTCCTTCATAACATAACACCTTCCAATACTCCTCTTGAATCCCTCCAAAGGGCTTAGCTTAAAACCTACTCCTCTGCATTCTAGAGTCAATTTGTTGTTGTCCACTCCTAGTCAGATACTGTTGTATTCACCTAGGGCAAGCTCAAAAAAAAATTTGCACATGCATCTAAGGGCCTGCACTTTTGTACAAACAAAATGGGGTTTGCACTTCAAGATTCCAAGGTTCCATGGTTTTCACATGGGGGAAACCAAAGATACAGCCCCTAATTTACATAGTATGCCAAAACTGGCAGCACACTATACAGTTTGAAAAGAATTTTATAAAACACTACCAAAACTATAAGAATCTAAACAGTAATGCATTCAAAATTTATACCAAACTCCACTCTATTCACGAGAAATTAGTCATAAAAGTGATTGTTCCTCAAATATTGTTGCATATAGTCTTCTGTTGTTCTAAGCTTTAGTTGTACAATGACTTTCACCAACTCTTGGTTTAGGGTTTCTCATCACCTTTATATTCTTCTTATCGGTATTTGTGTTTGGTTAGGGCTTTTTGGCCTCTTAGTAAAGTTGGAAAAACAAAAAACATAAGAAAAGTTGCTAGCAACTTTTGCTCATACATTGTCAATGACAATTATAGGTCCCCCTAAAGCACAAATGTGGTTAAAATCAAGCCAAACACCTATCCTTGAGATTCTAACCAATCAATGAACTCCTTATGCATTCATCAAAATATATTAATTATCTTAACAAAACAACGAAAATCTCATTGCCACCTTTAAATTGAGACTTGAGTTTAAATGGAGATTGTCAGTTCCCAAACATGTCCTAGTCAAGTAGATGACCAAGATGTTGCTTGAGTAAAAGGGATACTAGTTTATTAAGGTATCTTTATGATCCCACTTGCATTCAGTTACTATTTTTTGAGCAGCTAGCTAGCTACTTTGGTGTGGAATTTATGTAATATATAATGTCCTCATATAAGTACATGCCATTTTTTGTAAACATTTTCTATTGTAAAGGATTTTTTACCAATATTTTTAATGTCCATTTTTGGGACTAAAGAATATAACTATTAAAATCGCAAAGCTTCCATCAGTTGTTGCAATGGAGATTAAGTGCAACATCATTTTGCTAATTCTAATTTGGTCAATAATATTGTATACATATGTAAGAATAATTAGGTTCATGTGTGTGTGTGTGTGTGTGTGTGTGGTTCTTAATTGTTTGACTATTATGAATGACTTATTGCCTTTGGTTTGGAAAAATCTTTGTTGTATACAATACTTAATATCTGTATTCCTTTATATTTTTTGTTGGTTAATGTTCATAAATGCATATAGATCCTTCAATGATGCTCCTTTTCTTTATTGGATGCACTTGCTTCAAATTCTCAGAATGACTATTTATTACCTATTGGAGAGTTGTGTCTCTTTGGCTTATATCTCTCTCTCTCTCCCTCCCTATTCAATATAATGAACCAACTAGATTTTCTCTACATTTTAATGTCTCAAGTATTGCCTCATGGTCTGACTCGCAAACTTTCCAAAGAGTCTTATTATGTGGTTTTCCACCATATTTTAACAAGTGGACATTTGATGCGACAACAAGGTTCGAATAATGAAGAATCTTCCTCTCTGTTTGTCAATCTTTGAATAACCACAAGTTAGCATTCTTCATAGAATATCATCTAAGCCATGTGTCGATTACAACCACCACACCAATATGGTACTCTAAACCTTCATCATCTATAACTGAGTGATCCAATTTTTGTTTGGCTTGGACACAATGGCATAAATAATAATATATCCCTTCTTCATTTTTTTTAGATGCAATAATAGCAAAAACATGGCTTGTAGTGATAAATGTACAAAATGCAGTCATTAATTCAGAAAATACATAGGTAAAAGTTATAAAGTTACATATTGAAATTACAAAGATATATATATATTACCAAGTTGCACTAGATCAGACAAGCAGTCAAATTCAATGGATGAATCTATCTCTACCATTTCTAGTGCTTGTGGGGGACAATAAGTGTCAATTGGGTCCAAAACCCATATATCCCATTTGTCCACCCATTCAGTCGACTCACACTCATCCCAATTTTCCTCTGCACATGATGGACAATAGAATTCCATTTTTTCATGTGTGGATACTCCATGAACCTACATTAGAGCTTCTAAAAGAGTGCAACTCACTTGATCCTATTACTCTACAACAATCCTCATATGGTGCAATGTCAGTATTATCTATCAACCAAAAAAACTTATGAACCATAGAATCACCTTCCTTATTTGGACCCATTGTAGCATTACACCACTAGACGATGGATTTTGCATCTGTCAATATTGTTTCATCTTTGTACTTTAGTTCTTAATGAGTTAAGGCTCTTTTGATGCATGTGCCAGCATCATCGTGCTCTCCCTTTCCATGACCAACCTCTATGAAATTCCACATATATTGAATTCTAGACAACCTGTGCATCCTGCTCAACCAATAGAACATATGTGCATTCTTGAATTGAGATGCATAATTGACTGACCAAATAATGTGTTGATGTTATGGTATGCCCTAGTTAGCCAAATCTCCATAAAATAGTTGAAAAAAACCATGTACAAACTTTGTAGAATGTGATCGATCATCGTTGATGTAAAAATGGTACTCCCTCAAAATCTTCCTATCATCCTCTATACTTGTAGGTCAATGCATGAATGTTATGTGAACAAATATGGAAACCTATTGAGAAGTATAATTGATGCAGGAGCATCCTAGGTTTCCTTGTAATCTTTCACTTTTTGTTCATTATGCCAGTTGCTGTCGAGTTCCAATTATTACCGAGTTCTAGTTTCTAGTTGTTACTGAGTTCCAGTTGCTACCAAGTTCTAGTGTATGCCGAGTGATTCTTCATGTGCCAAGTTACCCAATGTCTTCCAAGTGATTCTTCATGTGCCGAGTGATTCTTCATGTGCTAAGTTACCCAGTGTATGTCGAGTGACCCTTCATGTCCTGAGTTTTACTATTTATGCTGAGTGTCAGTATTTGGACATGATTTCTATGAGCTGACCTACAAGATTTATTTCAATCATGATATTTATGTTAAGATCTTTTCGTGGGATGTGCCCAAACTATTGTTGGGTTAACCTTCCTCTTATGTAATGCTCTAGAATGATTTGTAAGCCATTTTGGCAAGTATATATAGGGTGTTTAGGCTTAGAGTTAAGTAGCTTTAGAAGGGGACTTAGAGAGAATTCTAAAAAGGAATGCATATGTGTTTGGAAGTGTGAATTTGAAATTGGCTCATGAATTTAGAAGTTGTATTTTACATTTGGCCACAACCGAGAAGGCCTTATAGCTGGGCATGTATGCTAGTTATTTGATGAATCAATAAATGTGTTTTTCTCTTCCTCCTCCTTTGGTTGTTGTTCTTTGTATTTTCTTTCATTGTGTTAACTCTTGCACGGTGGTTCAGAGAGCTGGGTGTGCCATTGGCCCCAGTTTTCCCTATCCTTCCTTGTGTTAGGTGGTATTAGAGCTTGAGGTTCATCCTTGTGGAGATTGGATCGTGTAGATCCCTAATTTGGATTTGGTTGTAGGGTGGCAGATCTATGGATTTGACCTATAACTTGTAGAGGGTTATGATCTTGCAGGAACCTAATTTGTAAAGATGGTTCATGGTAGAGGAAATGTTGATAATGCCATATAGGATCAATTGAGACAAATTGCAATCGGATTAGATGTTGTAGTGATAACCAAGAGGAGAGGAGCACATCTTGATGATGTAAGTGATGATGAAGAAGTAGCACCAAACCATAATCTAGAACTTGAAGAAGATCAAGATGAGGAAAGATTGTTGTGAGTGTTGTCTAGCGAAAATTCAAAGCCTATTGTAGAAGTTGTTCCTTATGATGAAAATTTGGATACTAATGTTGTGTTAGATTGGATCTCAGATATGGAGAAGTTCTTTGAGTATGAAAACACTCATGATAATAGAAAGGTGAAGATTGCAGTCACTAGGTTGAAGGGCCATGCTTCACTATGGTAGGAGCACTTGCAAACTGATAGACAAAGGAGTGAGAAAGACACAAAATTTAAAAATAAAAGGACATGACTATGAAAGAGTATACTAAGGAATTTTATAGATTGGACATCACATCTGGACATGTGGATAATGATGTTGAGAAAATTGCAAGGTACATAAATGGAATGAGATCTAGAATTCAAGATGAAATAAGTTTTGTGAAGTTAAAAAGTGTTGAAGAAGCATATCAATATGCCTTAAAAGCTTAGGAATCTTAGCCAAGAAGCATGAACAAAGACAAAGAGGTAGAAGTGGTAGATTCCAAAGAGGCAAAGGTAGATCTTATGGTGAAGGTGGAAGATCTGACAATTTTGTACAAGATAAAGGCAAATATGAATGGAAGAATGATGACAAAGGAAAGATCGAATGGAAAAGTGGTCATTCTTATCGAGGAGGTACTAATTCTTACCAAGGAAGAGGTAATTCTTATTCTAGAGGTGGATTTCATGATAATTGTTTCAGATGTGGTAAAGAGGGACATAGATCTTTTGAATGTAGATCCTCTGAAAGTGGGCAAGGTAATAGAAATGTTGTAATTCAAGGAGATGATGAGGGTTCACCAAGTGGACCGAAGGCTAGAGAAAATCTGATGGTGAGAAGAACCTTATGTAATAAGGGAAGTGATGAGGAATCTATTTTAAGGAGAAGTCTTTTCAAGACAAGATGTAAGATGGCTAGAAAATGCTGCAAAGCGATCATTGACAGTGGAAGTTCTACAAATTTGGCATCAAAAGAGCTGGTTACAAAGTTGCAGTTGCAAAGGTTGAAACATCCCAAACCTTATCATGTTTCATGGATCAAAGATGAGCATAAGATATTGGTAAGTGAGCAATGTCTTGTGAAGTTCAAGATTGGGCATTACTTTGATGAAGTTTTGTGTGATATAATGCCTATGGATTGTTGTCATATTTTGTTGCATAGACCTTGGAAATATGATAGATATGTTGTGCATGATAGAAGATTGAATCAATATAATCTTCAGGTGAATGAGAACAAGAAAATAATGTTTCCTTTGATTGAAAATCCAGATGAAGTCAGTTGTTCTACAATAAATTTTTTTATGGTTAATGGAAGGCAATTTGAAAAGGAAGTAAAAAAGAATCAAGTTTGTTTTACTATAGTTCCTAGAGGATCAAGCATTGGTAGTAATGATCGAGCAGTAGAAGTTGGTAATGACAAAATGATATTAGAAGTTACAGAATTGCTAAATGAGTAGAAAGACATAATTGTTGATGATATTCTTGATGGTTTATCTCCAGTAAGAAGCATAGATCATTGTATGGATCTAATTCTTGGAGCTAGTTTGCCAAACAAAGCACCATATATATTGACACCTACAAAGAATGAAGAACTTAATAGACAAGTACATGAGTTGTTGCAGAAAGGTTTGATCAGAGAAATCTTGATTCCATGTGTTGTAGCTACTATATTAGCACCTAAAAAGAATGGAGAATGGAGAATGTGTATTGATTCCATCGCTATTAACAATATCACAGTGAAATATAGGTTTCCTATGCCGAGGATGGATGACATAATGGATTGTTTGAGTGGAGCAAAGTATTTTACCAAGATTGATTTGAAGAGTGGATATCATTAGATCAAAATTAGAAAAGGTGATGAATGGAAGATTGCTTTCAAGAAAAAAGATTGTTTGTATGAATGGTTGGTTATGCATTTTGGTTTGACTAATGTACCTAGTACTTTCATGAGTTTGATGAATGAAGTTTTGAAAAGAGTTTTGGGTAAGTTTGTAATTGTTTATTTGGATGATATTCTAATATTCAGTAAGACTAAGGAAGAACATCTTGAGCATATTAGAAAAGTATTGCAGAGGTTGAAAGAGGAAAAGTTGTTAATTAATTTGAAAAAGTATTCTTTTATGCAAGAGAAGATTGTGTATTTTGAATTTGTGATTTCAGCTAATGGATTAAAGATGGATCCTGAGAAGGTTAAAGCAATTTTGGAATGGCCTACACCTAAGAATGTGGGTGAGGTAAGACCATTTCATGGTTTGGCTAGTTTTTACCAGAAAATTTATAAAGAATTTTAGTGTTGTTTGTAATGCTATGACTGAGGCAATGAGAGGAGATAAAAAAAAATTCAAGTGGACACATGGAGCTGATAAGAGTTTTGATACTTTGAAAGAAAAGGTTGTTGAATTACTTGTATTGGCTTTACTTAATTTCAACAAAGTATTTCAAGTTGAATGTGATGCAAGTGGTAATGCAATTGGAGTTGTATTAAGTCAAGAATGTAAACCTATTGCTTTCTTTAGTGAAAATTTGAATGATGCTAAAAGGAAGTATTCTGTGTATGATCAAGAATGTTATGTTATTGTTCAAGCTTTGAAAAAGTGGAGACATTATTTGATTCCTAAAGAGTTTGTGTTGTATACTGATCATAAAGCTTTAAAATACTTGGGAAGTCAAAACAAATTGAATCAGAGACATATGAAGTGGGTTAAGTATTTGCAAAGTTTCACATTTTTTATTAAGCATAAGAGTGGAGTTACTAATAGAGTTGTTGATGCATTGAGTAGAAGACGTTCTTTGTTGACTAAAATGCAGGTTGAAGTTCTTGGTTTTGATAAAATGAAAGAGTTGTATGATGTTGATCCTAATTTTTCTAAGGCATGGATAGAGTGCAGAACACCAAATCTGATAGATCACATAAGTAAGTATGATGATTATTTCATTCAAGCAGGTATGCTATTCAAAGACATTTAGTTGTGTATTCCTAGAAGTTCTATGAGGTTGAATCTAATTAAGGAAAAGCATAGTGGTGGATTGGCTATACATTTTGGAATTGATAAGACATTGAGTTTGCTGAAAGATAAGTATTATTGGCCACAAATGTATAAGGATATTCAAAAATTTGTAAAGAGTTGTGGAGTTTTTCAAATTGCAAAGGTATTACTATTCCTGAGAAACCTTGGAATGACATTAGTATGGATTTTGTTCTTAGATTACCTAAGACAGTGAAGGGGTATGATTCCATTTTTTTTTTAATGGACCGATTTTCTAAGATGACTCATTTCATACCAGTAAGAAGACATCAAATGTAGAGCATGTTGCTAAACTTTTCTTTAAAGAGATTGTGAGATTGCATGGATTACCAAGAAGTATTATTTCTAACAGAGATAGTAAGTTTGTTCGTTATTTTTGGAAGACTTTGTGGAAGAAGACGGGTACTTGAATAAAGTTTAGTTCTACATTTTATCTACAAATAGATGAAAAAATAGAGGTTGTGAATAGAAGCTTGGATAATTTGCTAAGCAGTCTAGTTGGGAATAAGCGAAATAATTGGGAGATGGTATTGACACAAGCTAAATTTGCATATAACAATTCTATGAATAGGAGTATAGGGAAGAAACCTTTTGAGATTGTTATTGGAATGAAGCCTAGAGAAGTATCAGATTTAAAAGATATTGCTAGTGAAGAAAAGATAAGTTTTGCAGGAGAAGAATTTACTAATTATATGGAGTCTTTGCATAAGGAAGTGAAGTTGAGGTTGGAACAAAGTAATTAGAAGTATAAGGAGAATGTCGATAAGTCTAGAAGACATCATGATTTTGAAGTTGGTGATGAAGTGATGGTTCATTTAAAGAAAGGGAAGATTTCCTATTGGAACATACAATAAGCTAAAGATGAAGAAATTTGGACCTTGTAAGATCTTGAAGAAGTTTAATAGTGGAAATGCTTATGAAGTTGAGTTACCTGATGACATGGATATATCTCCTATATTCAATGTTGCTGATTTATATAAGTATCATGAGTCAGATGATGAAGTTGTGGTATCAAATGATTATCCTAAGAAGCAGATTGAAGAATTTGAATAGATATTGGATCAGAGAGTTGGCAAGAGCACAAGAGGAAAAGATTACTATGAATATTTGGTGAAGTGGAAGAACATGTCTTTTGAAGATGCTTCATGGATTTTTTAATCTAAGTTGGATTCATCTCAAGTTGTGACATCTCAATGATTCAAGAGAATCATTTCTTCCAACCCTGGTTGTCTGATGCAGGAGCATCCTAGGTTTCCTTGTAATCTTGCACTTTTTGTTCATTCTACTAGTTGTTGTCGAGTTCTAGTTATTACTGAGTTCCAGTTTCCAATTGTTATTAAGCTCTAGTTGCTACCAAGTTCCAATGTATGCCAAGTGATTCTTCATGTGCCAAGTTACCCAGTGTATGTCAAGTGATTCTTCATGTACCAAGTTACCCAATGTATGACGAGTGATTCTTGATGTGCCAAGTTACCTAGCGTATGCCAAGTGATTCTTCATCTGCCAAGTTTTACTGTTTATGCCGAGTGTCAACATTTGGACATGATTTCTACGAGCCAACCTACGGGATTTATTTTGATCATGATATTTATGTTAAGATCTTTTCTTGGGATGTTCCCAAACCATTGTTGGGTCGGCCTTCCTCTTATGTAATGTTCTAGAATGATCTATGCGTCATTTTGGCAAGTATATATATGGTGTTTAGGCTTAGAGTTAAGTAATTTTAGAAGGGGACTTAGAGAATTCTAAAAGGGAATGCATATGTGTTTGGAAGTGCGAATTCAAAATTGGCTCATGAATCTGAAAGTTGTATTTTGTAGATGGTCGCAAACTAGAAGGCCTTAAAATTGGGCATGTATGTTGGTTATTTGATGAATCAATAAATGTGTTTTTCTCTTCCTCCTCCTTTGGTTTTTGTTCTTTGTGTTTTCTTTCGTTGTGTTAACTCTTTCAAGGTGGTTCGGAGAGATGGGTGTGCCACTGGCCCTAGTTTTCCCTATCCTTCCTTGCATCAATAATACTTTACTTGCACCTCATTTTGTGGTTGTAGTGTGCAATTCTCTACAAAGTCTACAACCAAAACAATGGTATCCAGTGAAAATGTATCCTTGCACAACTTGAATTGCAAATCCAACCATCAAGCTCTATGTGTATGCCTTGCATACTCGTAAATAATCTTTTCACGAAAAATCTTCATGAACTCATACACTGGAATCTTTTCAATGACTAAATCACATGTTTTACCCTATTTTCCATCTTTTAGAGCATATGTCACTGTCTTATATTTTCCTTAACCTACTATTTCATTTCCAATTGCATGTGTACTATCTATATGTTCACAAGTTGATAAAAGTTGCAAAGAACCACAAAATAAGCATGTACAATCCAATCATGATGTCTTGTAAAATTATTGGTCATCTCCTATTTCACATAAAATGTTGGATATGAATTCTCTTGAAGATCTAGATGGCTCATTCATGTCACAATCTTGCAAAACAAACTTAGAATGCAAAAACACACATATATGCCTAAAAACATCAAAATGGTTAGAAAATTCAATATGTATCCTACAACAACAAGTTGTGTGTGTGTGATTTATCTTTACATAAAAAGGTTTACCCATCTCAAAAAATCTTTGACTTATTTGAATTTGAGGATACATACCAATAATTTTTGCAAAAAATTGTATCTGAATTGAGTCCAAAAATGTTTTGCATGTTGGTCACAGTTTTGGCTACCAATCCTCCTTCTTACAACATCTCTTTGATTAGGGGAAACACATGTGTTATTTTTCCAAAAATCTTTAATCAATGATTTCAAAGCTTCACTAATTTCTTTATCCTTTTGTGGTAATCTACCGCTAAATGTCCATAACTCATTTTTTGTTGGATCTTCCAATCTTTCACGCCTTAGCATGGATCTCCTTAGAGTACTTCTATCAATTTTAAATGTTTTGCTTGTCTTTCTCGTGACTCAAGATTTCTTCATTTGGGTACTTACTATTGTTAATGTAAGTACTCATCTTGTGATATTACTGTACTTGTGATATTACTATCTTTGGTGCATGATTTAGAACCCACTTTGTCATAAGCACTCATTAGATTCTTTACAATATTTTTTTTCATTTCAATTGTCCATCGTTCTTAGCCCAAGAATCTTCATGATAGGCCTAAATTTTAAATTTCTCATCATTTCAACAAATAATTGGCATTGACCTATAATATTTAATTCTTCAAAGAATAATCTCCACATACGATTAACTTTTCTTTGACAAGAACGCTTGCTAATCTTGTTAGACATTGATTTCAAAATGTTAGTATCAATATCAATCAAATATTTTGATCTTCTAAAACAAATTCTAGAAGGTGTTATAATCTCTTCCATTCCCTCAACATTTTGAACATCAACATAAGGTTGAGTGTTTTGCGTACCTTGAATTGAAGATGATGTGCCTTGGCAATTAGATGCAAAAGATGGAATATCACCTACTTGATATGTTGATGTTGTGCCTTCAACATGACAAGATGGTGTGTACATCATCAGATATACAAATTAGTGTCTCTTCAACATGAGATTATGATATGACTCCAACATTGGAAGATGGTGTAGCTTCATAATTCAATTGTCTTCTTGAGCATAACAGTCTCATTCGTTCTTTTGTCTTTCCAATTCTTCCTCTTTATTTCTTTGTATCAGTGGTTCTTGTTCCTCTTCGAAAGACAATTCTTCATTATTTCTTTGCAATTTTTCTTGTTCACATAGTAGTTTCATTTTATCTCTTTTAATTTTCAAATCTCTCTCCCTCTCTTTTGTTGTTTGAGTTTTTGGTTTCTTCCTTGGCATGATGATGATTTCTATATGTCAAATTATTCAAACATCTGAATTACTTACAATTTGTAAATTACAAATCATTCAAATACATATACAAATTACAATTATTTCAATGAATACACAATATATATTAAGCAACTTTTCAAATTTCTAACCATTTCCAAATAATAATTCATTCAAACATACAAATTTCAATGAATTCACTATATATTAAACATGTCAAATTATAATCAAATTTTTCTCTATATAATAGCAAAGAACATTTATAAAGGACTGCACTAACCTTTTCTATAGAAAGAATAATAAAAAAGCCTTCAAATAGTGATTCCAATGATTGAATTTGGTGTTTTCTAGCTTCAAATAGAATGAAAGAATGTTCAAAAAGCCTTCAAATAGTGTTTTCTAACTTCCAACAGCATGAAACCTGTGTTTTATGTCAGAACAACAAAATACATAATAGAAAAAAAGCAAAATATGGATAAGTAGGGACCCAAACTTTCATTATGACCATTTTTTGGTGTTTATATATAGTGTGTATGCACTATACGCACTATAGTAGGTACATACTATATGAAAAATAATCTCTCCCTATCCCACCATCCCCATCCCCTACTCTCTCTCACTCTCTCTCTCTCCTCTCCCATCCCCTACTTTCACTCTCTCTCCTCTCCCATCCCCTACTCTCTCTCTCCCTCTCCCACCACCTACTCTCTCTCTCTCACTCTCCCTCTCTCCCATCCCCTACTCTCTCTCTCTTGCTCTCCCTCTTGCTCTCCCTCTCCCATTCCCTACTCTCTCTCTCATTCTCCCACCCCCTACTCTCTCTCAATCTCTCTCTCTTATATCCTACTCTCTCTCTCTATTTATCTCCCTCTCCCACTGCCTACTCTCTCTAACTCTCACTCTCCCATACCCTACTCTCTCTCACTCTTCCTCTTCCACTCCCTCTCCCACTGCCTACTCTCTATCACTCTCTCTCTCATCCCCTACTCTCTCTCTCACTCTCTCTCAAGCTATTCTCGCTCTCTCACTCTCCCTCCCTCATTCCCTACTCTCTCTCTCTCTCTCTCAAGCTATTCTCTCTCTATCTATCTCCCTCTCCCACTCCCTCTCCCACCACCTACTCTCTCTCTCACTCTCTCTCTCCCATCCCCTACTCTCTCTCTCTCTCTCACTCTCCCTCTCCCACTACCTACTCACTCTCCCTCTCCCACTACCTACTCTCTCTCTCACTCTCTCTCTCTCATCCCCTACTCTCTCTCTCTTGCTCTCCCTCTTGCTCTCCCTCTCCCATTCCTTGCTCTCTCTCTCATTCTCCCACCCCCTACTCTCTCTCTCCTATTCCCTACTCTCTCTCTTTATCTCCCTCTCCCACTACCTACTTTCTCTCTCACTCTCCCATTCCCTACTCTCTCTCTCACTCTCCCTTGTCCACTCCCTCTCCCACTACCTACTCTCTCACTCTCTCTCTCTCTCATCCCCTACTCTCTCTCTCACTCTCCCTCTCCCATTACCTACTCTCTCACATCCCCTACTCTCTCTTATTCTCCCACCCCTACTCTCTCAATCTCTCTCTCACATCCCTACTCTCTCTCTCTTGCTCTCTCTCCCTCCTCTCTCATCCCCTACTCTCTCTCTCTCTCACACAGACACACACTCCCATCCCCCCTCTCTCTCCCCCCTCCCTCTCCCACTCCTCCCACTACCTACTCTCTCTCACTCTCTCTCTCTCTCCAATCCCCTACTCTCTCTCTTACACACACTCCCATCCCCCCTCTCTCTCTCCCCCTCTCCCACTCCCTCACCCACCGCCTACTCTCTCTCTCCTGTCCCTACTCTCTCACACACACTCTCTCCCCCATCCCCTACTCTCTCTCTCTTACACACACTCCCATCCCCTCTCTATCTCCCTCTCCCTCTGCCACTCCCTCTCCCACTACCTACTCTCTCTCACACTCTATCCCCTACTCTCTCTCAGGCTACTCTCTCTCCTCTCCCATCCCCTACTCTCTCTTTCTCTCACTCTCTTGCTCTCCCTCTCCCACTGCCTATTCTCTCTCATTGTCTAGACCTCTCCCATCCCCTAATCTCTCTTTCGGGCTGCTCTCTCTTTCTCTCTCTCTCCTCTCCCATCTCCTACTCTCTCTTGCTCTCTCTCCTCTCCCATCCCCTACTCTCTCTCTCTCTATCTCCCTCTCCCACTCCCTCTCCCATTGCCTACTCTCTCTCCCACTCTCTCTCCCATCCCCTACTCTCTCTTGCTCTCCCTCTCCCACTCCCTCTCCCACCACCTACTCTCTCTCTCACTCCCTCTCCCTCTCCCACTCCCTCTCCCACCACCTACCCTCTCTCTCACTCTCTCTCCCATCCCCTACTCTCTCTTTCACTCTCACTCTCTCCCTCTGTACTCTCTCTCTCCCATCTCCTACTCTCACTCTCTCTCTCCCATCCCCTACTCTCTCTTACACTCCCATCCCCCTCTCTCTCTATCCCTCCCACTCCCTCTCCCTCTCCCACTACCTACTCTCTCTCACTTTCTCTCTCCCATCCCCTACTCTCTCTCACACACTCTCTCTCATCCCCTACTCTCTCTCTTACACATGCTCCCATCCCCCCATCTCTCCCTCCCTCTCTCCCTCTCCCACTCGCTCTCCCACTACCTACTCTCTCTCACACTCTATCCCCTAATCTCCCTCTCTCTCAGGCTACTTTCTCTCCTTTACCATCCCCTACTCTCTCTCACTCTCTCTCTCTCACTCTCTCTCTCTCACTCTCCCTCTCCCATTCCCTCTCCCACTGCCTACTCTCTCTCATTATCTGGAACTCTCCCATCCCCTAATCTCTCTCTCAGGCTACTCTCTCTCACTATCTCTCCTCTCCCAACCCTTACTCTCCCTCTCACTCTCTCTCCTCTCCCATCCCATATTCTCTCTCTCACTCTCTCTCTCCTCTCCCATCCCCTGCTCTCTCTCTGGCTATTGTTTCTCTCTCTCTATCTCCCTCTCCCACTCCCTCTCCCACCACCTACTCTCTCTCACTCTCTCTCTTTCTATGCCCCTCCTACTCCCTCTCTCACTACCTTCTCTCCCTCTCCCTCTCCCTCTCCTACTCCCTCTCCCACCACCTACTCTCTCTCTCACTCTCTCTCTCACATCCCCTACTCTTTCTCACACTCTCTCTCACTCTCACTCTCCCTCTCTACTCTCTATCTCCCATCCCCTACTCTCACTCTCTCTCTCCCATCCTATAATCTCTCTCTATGCCACCCCCTACTCTCTTACACTCTCCAATCTGCTACTCTCTCTCTCTTACACACACTCCCATCCCCCTCTCCCACTACCCACTCTCTCTCTCTCACTCTCTATCTCCAATCCCCTACTCTCTCTTGGGCTACTCTCTCTTCCCTCTCCCATCCCCTACTCTCTCTCTTTCACATACACTCCCATACCCCTCTCTCTCTCCTCTCCCATCCCCTACTCTCTCTCTCTCACACTCTCATCCCTCTCTCTCTCTCACTCTCCCTCTCCTACCACCTACTCTCTCTCACACTCTATCTATCCCTCTCTACTCTCTCTCTCCCATCCCTTACTCTCACTCTCTCTCCCATCCCCTACTCTCTCTCTTTCTCTCTCTCTCCCCTCTCCCATCTCCTACTTTCTCTCTCACACACATACACACACACTCCCATCCCCCCCTCTCCTCTCTCTCTTGCTCTCACTCTCCCACTACCTACTCTCTCTCTCACTCTCTCTCACTCATCCCCTACTCTCTCACATTCTCCCACCCCCTACTCTCTCCCATCCCCTACTCTCTCTCTCCCACCACCTACTCTCTCTCTCACTCTCCCTCTCTCACTACCTTCTCCCTCTCTCACATCCCCTAATTTCTTTCTCACTCTCTCTCTCCTACCCCCTACTCTCTATCTCTCTCCCACCCCTCTCTCTCTCTTGCTCTCCCTCTCCCACTACCTACTCTTTCTTACTCTCTCTCCCATTCCCTACACCCTCTCCCACCCCCTACTCTCTCTCACTCTCACTCTCACTCTCTCTCCCTCTCTACTCTCTCTCTCCCATTCCCTACTCTCTCTTTGCTACCCCCTACTCTCTCTCCCATTCCCTACTCTCTCTCTACCACCCCTACTCTCTCTCACATTCTCTCTCTTCCATCCCATACTCTCTGTCTGCCACCCCCTACTCTCTCTCTCTCCCATCCCCTACTCTCTCTCTCTCACTCTCATCCCTCTCTCTATCTCCCTACTCTCTCTCTTTCTCTTCCATCCCCTACTCTCTCTCTCTCCATATCCCTCTCCCATCCCCTACTCTCTCTTTCTCTCTCTCTGTCCCTCTCTCCCTATCCCACCTTCTCTAATCCCCCCCCCCCCTCTCTCTCTCTCTCTCTCTCTCTCTCTCTCTCTCTCTCTATTTGTCCCTCCCTCCCTCTCTCCCTATCCCACCTCCTACTCTCCTCCCATCTTCTAATCTCTCTCATTCTCTACCCTCTCTACCTCTCTCCTTCCCTCTCTATTGAAATTTAGGTCTTAATAGTGTGTGTGCACTAAAGTACGTATGCACTAAAGCATGTGCATGCTATTAAGACCCAAATTTAAAAATAGTGTGTGCACACTATAGCACATACATGCTATTCAAAGCTTTGCATTTTACCAAGCCTAAGACTTGGTTTTGCCTTGGGGATCCAACACGAAGGTTTGGAGTCTCTAAACTGGTTTGAGACATGTTTTACTATAAATATACAAAAAATGGTTAATTTTTCTTGTGTGATCTCCTTCAAATTTCCTCGTGGTTGAGCATCGATAAAATCAAGTTATATGACATTGTAGGTCTCTATGTTGGTTGTATAACCATATAATTTATTTTTTATTTGAACTATTTCAAGCCTTTCAACTATAATTTCTTTTGAATGTATGTCCATTTTTTGTCAAAAACTAACATGTACTAATTGGGTTGTAGATTTTATCTCATTCATCAAATTTTGCAACAACTTAGTTTTTTAGAAACTAGACTCCATTTTACACACTTTGAAAAAAAGAAGTTTTGATTTTAGATTAGTTTTCAATCATTTCTAGGGGGAGCACATAGATATTTCACATTTTTGGATGTATCCAATTAAAAAAATCATTAAAAAAATACACATTATAAAATTACCTGAAAAATCTGGGATAAACTACATAGTGTTTGGTAACTTTTAACCAGAGCGGTTAAAGAATTTCAAAAAAAAGTTAAAATTTTTGGGGGGGAACACTTTGTACTGTGTTATGTTTTTTTTGAATAAATAGTACCACTTTCTATGGATCCCTTTTATGAGGACCTAAAACTAAACCATTTTGAAAAAAAAATAGTAGTTTAGAAACTAGATTCAAAGGACTACTGCTTTTTTTTTGTCATATCTTAAAATTTTGAGCATAACTATCTTCAAATTCTTGTTGAAGTTCAGAAAATGTTGATTTCATAAAAAAAGGTGTCCACTTATACCCTCCTTTTAGCACCACAACTTGGTGCACTTACCCATATATCTAATTATATGATTATTATTAAATAATATTTAAATTTTCCTATAATTATTAATTATTTATTACTTTATTTATTTATTTTGATCGATAAGGTGCAACCATATAAATATTGTAGATGGTCACATTACTAGATTAAACTTGTGAACACATTAACCTAATAAAGACACAAGGCTTGCTAGAACAATAGCCCATAATGGTTTCATAATTTTCTTTTCATGACACCAGAAGAGCGACTTGACTATGTCATTGCATATCATAGGACTAAATTATATATTAATTATTTGACATATATATGATTGTCAAATTTAAGTTGGAGGAGATGTGTGTGTGTGTGTGTGTGTGTGTATGTGTGTGTGTGTGTGTGTGTATATATATATATATATATATATATATGTATGTGTATATATATATGTGTATGTATATATATGTATGTATATATATATGTATAATATATACATATATATATATATATCTATATCTATATACATATATATATGTATATATATACATATAGATATATATATACATATATATGTATATACATATAAATATGTACATATGTATATATATATACATACATATATATATGTATACACACACACACATATATATGTATGTATACATACATATATATGTATATATGTATATATGTATACATATATATATATATATATATATATATATATATATATATATATATATATACATATATATATATATATATGTATACATATATATATGTATACATACATATATATATATGTATGTATACATATATATATATGTATATGTATGTATGTATGTATACATACATATATATGTATACATATATACATATACATAAATATATATATGTGTGTATACATATACATATACATATATATATATACATATATATATATATATATATATACATACATATATATACATATATATATATATATATATATATACATATATATATATATATATATATATATATATATATATATATCTACTATTTCATTATCATCAGATGATTACTAATATGTTTTCTATTAAATTTATTTATTTGACTCTACATAATATAAAATTTAAAGTAAATGTTTTATATAGACAATTCCAATTAGGAGGTCTTATTGGTATTCTTTTAGAGTTAAAAAATATTCATTCATATTAGAAGTGTTAGAGTTTTAGGTGACTCTACAACACCCCTAGGATCAAATGAAAGACCAAGATAACTTCTACAAGAGAATGGCAAGACAATTGCATGAAGATGCAAGAATTCTATTATTGATAATGGACTTGATTGACATCCAATGGATTGATTTAAAATGTAAATAATGGGCCTCCTTATATAGGAGAGGTGATAAGAGACAATGATAAGGAGAAGATAAGCTATCACCCACACAAGGTGGAATCACATGTCCACCAAAGGTGGATCATCCTCCATTATGAAATGAAGTATGTGTGATGATGAGTATGATAATGTGATAAGTACACTAAAGAAGGAATGAGATAACAACTATGATCACCTAGAGTCAAATTCTCCTACACCATGTGTTTAATTGAGGTGCAAACTCCTAAGTGTCTCAATCACAAACTACTATGCAATGCATTATCCTAAGTAAGCTTAAGTAAGTGTAATTAATAAATATCTAATTACACCAACACCACCCCTTAAGTGCAACTTAGGCGAATGCACTTAAACTCACAATGCAAGATGAGTCCTAGCTACTAGACCATTTTAGATACCCATGTACAATATGAAATGCAATACATGAAATGTAATCTCTCATAAAGTGGAGAAAGAGATAAAACCTCATGGGAAAAACCCTCCTCCAAAAAGAGAGATGAAAACAAGATGTGTGGATGGATGGATTACTCAAGACCCCCCAAAAATTGCATACATTGTGTATATACAAAGAATGATCCCCCCATAGGAAGGAAATAAGGAGACACGATATCCCCCCCCATAATGAAGAAGCTCCAATGTATATGAAGAGTACCTGCAAGCAAAATATAATCCAATGCCTACAAAAAACATGTCTCTCCTTAGGAAGAGATAAATACATCAAATGATGAAGAAGCCACTTCATCTAAAAAGTGAGGAAGGAGGAAGAAGGTCTCCATGTATGCATCTCTGAAGACTGAATAGGTGTCTCCAAGCTCAAAGATTCTATCACACCATCAAGCTAACCTATGAGATGTGAAAAACTAAGAGAACATGAAGAGTTGGGAAATCCAATCTCCAAAGAAGGTGAAGAATTATCTCAAAGAGAAACCTCCTCAAATGTATTAACCAAATCTGCATTATGAGGCTCATCTGAAAGAACATCTAGGAATTCATCCCACACTACAAGATCTAAAGCATAAAGATCATCCTGCTAAATAGTAGAACTCATATCTAAAGAAGCAAGAGGTGGAGGAGTAGGAAGTTCAACACTTACCTCAAGAACAAAATGATTCAAGTGTCCAATTTTCTCCTCACATGAATTATTCACCCTTGATAAAGGGTTAGGTACATCATGAATATCATCATCATTATCAACAAAATATGCAAAAGAACACAAGTGTTATGTATGATCAATAACTCCCATAGCTATGACATCTCTAGTCTCCATGTCCCTAATATAGACATAATTAGGAGTGAACTCAACAATTTTACCTTGTGCCCCATGAGTTATTTGGTAAATGGAAAGGATATTAGTGGTCAAGGATGGTACACAAAGAACATCATTAAATGTACCATCTCCCATAGGAATAGAACCTTTCCCACAAACCTTCATGTATGTATTATTACCCATCAATATAGGTGGAGAAGTACAAGGCTCAATAGAAGAAAACATATCCATATAAAATGTCATATGATGTGATGCACCTGAATCAATAAGCCATTTACCTTGCTTAGGATGTGTGAAAGTAATGAGTGCTTATCTTTTGCCTCTGAATGATGATGTAGATTTAGCAGTTGTCTAATATTGAGAAGAAGGAGAAGACACTAATGAGGGCAACTGGATATTGTTCTTTGGAAGAATGTGAGTGAGCTCATCAATCTTCTTATGGAAACATTTATGCTCATCATGTCCTAACTTTTTGCAATAAGCACATTTATCTCTCTTTCTTCTAATGTTTTCTCTCTTGAAGAGGACTTGGATTCAATATTATATTGTGAAGGAGAGTCATCACCTTTGTCATGTTTCTCATGATCCTTGTGTTGTTTGTTTCCCTTTCTTTTGAGAGCCTTTGGAGAGGAGTCATTTGCAACCAATGCTTGATACTTGGAATGCTTCAATTGACCCATGTGTGCTAAATTTTCTTTTTGAAAATTCATCAAGAGAAGGAATTTTGTATGCACTACCAAGAGCATCCATAGTAGCATAGAATGTGGAAACAAAGATTGAATATTCTAGACCTAGCTTGGAAGGAATAGATATATCAATTGCTCATCATCTTTAGTAATACCACAATTAGAAAGCTCCAATCTAATGGAATTGAACTTAGAGAAAAAGTGTTGAATATTGTCAAAATCACATGGACTTAGACCTATAAGCTCATTCTCCAATTTGAATTTTATTATTCTATCAAGTTTACCAAAGATTCCTTCCAATGCAATCTAGACATCATGAGAATGTGTGTAGGATGCAATATGATATAGCAAAAAATGAGAGATGGTAGATCTAAGAGAGCCAAATGTTTTATCCCTTCTATCAAACCATTTCCTTCTTTCTGCAACACCTGTAGCTAGTTCTAGATACTATCCAAGAATCATTCTAAGTAATCCAATACTCATCAACTAATTAGAAATCACATGTTTCTATTCATGATAGTTATATAGAGTGAGTAATGGAACTTTTAAAAAATCCATAATGAAATCAAAAAATGACTGAAATCAACTGATAACTCCTTCAAATTATTAATTCAATTAAGAAAATCAAAATTCAAGTATTCACCAAGTGCAAATATAGCCAAAAGAGACATATTTTTGAAAGTGATGCCCACTCTAAATCACTGAAATCTGATTACAAATCTAGAAAGTAGAGGAAAAATCATGCACTTTCAAAAAAAAAAAGGTGCCTAAAAATGTTACCGAATGTGACCAAACAAAGCCTTAAAAGTTGCAAAAAATGGGATTTGTGATCTTCAGAAAAAATTAGAGATAGAGATCCAAAATCACTCACACCACTATGTAGATTGTGAAATTCTACCCTAAGACAAAAAAAATTGCTTGGAAAAAGGAGTCTGTATGAGGGAGATATTGCTATTTGAAAATCACCTCTGAAATTATTATTTTTGAATCACCACCGCCACACCTTCAAAACTCAAATGAGTCTAGATTTGGCCCTAGATGTGCAATTTGGATGAAACAAAATTTGATTTAGGGGTTTTTGGACCTCCTCTATATGATGCCAACCTCTAATTTGCACCAGCAAGCTCCAATTTTCACCTACAATAGAAAGTCACAAAATAGGACTCCTAAAATCTCCTCCAAATTGTGATGTCCAAATTGCCAAATGTTGCACCAAAAATTAGTCAAGCCAAGATTGCACTTCTTGAGAAGAATTATTCACACCTTGAGAGCTTTGATACCATGTTAGAGTTTTAGGTGACTCTACAACACCCCCAAGATCAAATGAAAGACCAAGATAGATTCCACAAGAGAATGGCAAGACAATTGCATGATGATGCAA